>SEYY01022244.1:152500-157500 GCA_009176605.1 Armadillidium nasatum | reverse complement strand
ACATTTGAATTTTCATTTCTCATAAAACTATCAATAATTTTTTAATAAAATATTTCGAACGTTTATCTCAAAATGAAAAATAAAATTTATTCTATTTTTTCTCTCCACAGAATGCGATTTATTTTACGATCCAATTTGAGATTTTCTATTCACATATTTCTTGAATTTCTTACAAGTATCACAGGTTTATTAAATATTTATTTTGCTTTTCTCGTCATAATATATATATATATATATATATATATATATATATATATATATATATATATATATATATATATATATATATATATATATATATATATATATATATATATATATATAAGGAACAAGAAGATGAAAAAGAATGGGAAAATCATTCTTAATTGCATTTAATTAATCTAAACGTTTCTTTCTTTCTTTACCTATCTTTAACAAATAAATATGTAGAAATTAATCTTCGAGTAAGCAAATTAAAATTACATTAAAATCACAATAAGCAAATTAGAATTAAATTGAAATCACAGTAAGTAATATGACAGTGAATGGAAAGAAAATTATAAAATTATACGAAAAATAAGAAAAATTCAAAATAAAAAAAAAATTAAAAACTTCAAAATATATTAAAATCAAAATTTGTAGAGAGACATAAATTTTATCCTGTCTGGAGGAAATATATTTTCAGTTACAAAAATTCAGTGTTTCAATAGTAAAATTTACGATGTGCAAAAATAGTTGGTTTGTTGGGACATAACTAAAAAAAAGGTTTTTGTACCAGCGAGTTTAAGTGCTAATGATAATTGTTAAATAATTTAAAACATAACAAAATGATATCTAAAATAAGAATGATATAAATTAGCAATGACAACAGTAATAAAATTATCTAAAAAATAATAATAGCAATGACGAAAAAAAATGACAATCAAACGATAATCAAACAATAATAGTATTTTCAAAAAACAAACAATAATCACTGTCATATGAATATTGTCGAAAACTGTTCCTTATTTATTTCTGGTTTGAGAAGTAAACATATATTAAAAAAAAAAACTCCATGATTTTTCTATCCAAGAAATCACTTCCCGAGGCAATAATTTCGAACTTATTTCTTAAGAGCGGATGGTCTATCTACAAACTATATGAACTAATGGGAGTTAACGAAAGGTTGATTCTGTACGTCAGTCCCAAGTGTTTGCAGATCCTCAGATTAAGTTGTAGACCTGTTTGGCCTACGTAACTCATACATGAATATAACTATATATATATATATATATATATATATATATATATATATATATATATATATATATATATATATATATATATATATATATATATATATATATATATATATATATATATATATATATATATATATATATATATATATATATATATATATATATATATATATATATATATATATATATATATATATATATATATATATATATATATATATATATATATATATATATATATATATATATATATATATATATATATATATATATATATATATATATATATATATATATATATATATATATATATATATATTTATATATGTGTGTGTGTGTGTGTGTGTGTGTGTGTGTGTGGTCACAGAGAATAAGTTGTTAAGTCGAAAAATGGCCAAAATGAGTTAAGTGCGCTAATTATCTCCCAAGCCCTCTTCCCACTGTGTAGAAGTCATAAACTGAGGGTTCTAATACTTTCCGAGTTATAAAGATGTAAGTTTCTTGTTATCTCATAAAATAGTGCTTGTTCTCAATTAAATCAATTTACCACACTTCAGAGAAGCATCAATCACGGGAACAACGAGACAAATCGAATTATAATTATTATTATTTTTAAAGTTTCATCTCTCTAATACCTAACTATCATTTAAGTAAACAACAAGATCCTAATAGAAAAAATTGACCTAAAAAAATAACAAAGAAAATACTTTAAATATTATAAAAAGTATGGTGAACAATTGGGTAAATGTGATTAAATACATACCATAATTAGGTAAGTGTGACGAATAATTTGGTATGTTCTGGTGAACAATCAGGTAACTACAGGAATATCGTAAAACAGTGTTCAGCAAATTAATTATTCTTTAAACCATTGAATTTAGAAACCCATTTGAGTCACATTGATGTCAACCAAATTTATTTTTTTCAAAAACTCGATTTACACGAATAGTTCAAAGGTAAAAAAGTGCTGCCCTCAAAAGTTCCGATTTTATACTTATCAACTTCTTCTCTGTGACTATATATATATATATATATATATATATATATATATATATATATATATATATATATATATATATATATATATATATATATATATATATATATATATATATATATATATAATATATATATATATATATATATATATATTGACATCTATTTTTATATAAGGATATTAAATAATATTTATTGATGAAATTATGAACAAATCAAATTTTGAACTGAGCTTTAAAAATAAAGTTATCAAAAGTATACATGTAAGTATAAAGATCTTTATATCCACACAAAAAAATTAATGTCGATGTGTGTTTGTGTGTGACAAAAAAATATGTTGCATCCCACCTTAATTTTATCAATGAATTAATATAAAAACTTTTCCTCCTTTGAATTTTTTTTCCAATTTTAGAGAATTTCTTTTCATCTTTCCCCTTTTTTTTTTTTTTTTTTTTTTTTTTTTTTTTTTTTTTCATAAAAAAAAATTTATTTTCGATTTATTTATTTATATTATTTATTTATTTATTTGTTTATTTTTAATTTATTTACCTAAAAATTTATTTTTTTTTTTTTTTATTTATTTACTTGTTTATTTCTTTTATTTATTTGTATATATTTTTTTCCTTTTGCAACTCTTTCATCATCAAATAAATTGCACACGTTTTCCGATAAACTTGTATTGATATTGTTATTTTTATTGCTTTTGCTCCTGCTATTAGACTTTATATAAATATATATATATATATATATATATATATATATATATATATATATATATATATATATATATATATATATATATATATATATATATATATATATATATATATATATATATATATATATATAATTGAAGAAAATGTTAAATTAGCTGGAGATAGTTGATTTTGAACTTGCAAACAGCAACCTTGATAAAATCCCCGAAGATACCGTTAAGCAAATTAGCATATATTTGTATGAAATATGTATTAGTATAAATTCAAGGAATATATCTACATCATTAGCCAATAAATCTCCAGGCACCCTTCATCATGCCAGATGGCTAACAAAAGCAAACATGATATTTCAGTTATACGTTTCTGCAAAACATCCTAGCAAAGCTCTTCAAAATCTAGTAAATATCATAATGAAAGTTTACGCACCAAAGGAGGTTTTGGATAAAGTCACATCCAAAGGCAACTGATGGTGCACGTCATTTTTGGTACCTGATGTTCCTACTTAAAAACTTGAACAACAAACATGCTATGCTTATTGATGGTGTTTACTAAGAAACACGTACTTCGCTCATCCTGGGAATGTATTACTTACAATGTTAGTGAACACAAGAAAGAGAAAAGAGATTTAGTTCTTCAACGAATTATTCAATCTAGAGCAAGGAATTCCAGTGCCAGAGTTTTTGAACTGTCTAAAATACTAAACTTTAATTCAGTTCAGTAGATTATTCAAACATGATTGATTGGGAAAAGGAAACACTCGCTCAAATTCACTATTTACATTTATAAAAAGGAAAATTTTAAGAAGTTCGCTCTTGTTTTTGCTTATTTTTTGAAATATGAATGCTAATTACATTCTTTTATATTTCATTTATAATCATACCTAATATATATATATATATATATATATATATATATATATATATATATATATATATATATATATATATATATATATATATATATATATATATATATATATATATATATATATATAGTCTAAAGTGAAAATAAAGGAAGGAAATTTATAAGTATTGTTGATCTTTTTATAATCTCTTAAAGTTGAGTGGGATAGGGGTTTGTGAAGGGAATTTGTGTGTATGTTTTCGATGTGTGCGTATGTATGAATATGTCTTATACCTTATTATAAGCCTCTGAGCTAATGTTAAAAGAAAGAAGACGTTTTGTTTTTTTATTTTTCTAATTTTTCGGGGGGAGGGGTGGATGTCATGCGAGGGTAGGGGGGGTCGCACAACCCTATAATTTGAAATATAATGTTACAATATCATCCTGATGTCCGTGCATACAGTAGTTTCTGGAATTTTTTTTTTTGACCCACCCTATATATATATATATATATATATATATATATATATATATATATATATATATATATATATATATATATATATATATATATATATATATATATATATATATATATATATATATATATAATATATATATATATATATATATATATATATATATATATATATATATAATATATATATATATATATATATATATATATATATATATATATATATATATATATATATATATATATATATATAATATATATATATATATATATATATATATAATATATATATATATATATATATATATATATATATATATATATATATATATATATATATATATATATATATATATATATATATATATATATATATATATATATATATATATATATATATATATATATATATATATATCACCTTCCTTGGCATATATTTTCCAGTTACCGTAGAGCTCATCTAGGGAATCGTCTCTCTAAGATAGAAGTGGGAAAGTCATTGACACGAATCCGACTTGCTCAACGTATCGCTATATCAGAGTCAGAAGGCATTCGACATGACTTCGATCGAGAAAGGAAACGCTTAAACCAGAAGGGAAATGATAAAGGGGAGCATCAGAAAAGAAAATTTGAATGAAATAAGAATATTCTGAAAGGGTTATTTAAGAAAGAGCTCAGAGAAAAGATTAATTTTAGCCAGTGTTGGAAGTAATTGCAACTACTTAAATAATTGAAACTTAAATTATT
>SEYY01022244.1:137500-147500 GCA_009176605.1 Armadillidium nasatum | reverse complement strand
AAGCCTATATATATATATATATATATATATATATTATATATATTATATATTATATATATATATATATATATATATATATATTATATATATATATATATATATATTTCTAATTTTGCATTTTCATATTTTAAAATGTGGGTTATCGACTTTCGACTAAACTCGTTAATTTTCTTTACTAAAGGAATTTATTTTTTTTATTGCAATTACAAAACATGGTTAAACTTAGATATTAAAACAGCCAACTTTATTATATATTCATTTATTTATTTATTTATAGAATTCACATTTCAATGATGTTTTTTTTTTTTTCTTAATGTGAGTGGAGAATTTATCTATAGGTTTCGAGACAGTGACCTTCACCACTCAAGCCCACAACAATATCGTTCTATTCGTTTACGCTTTACATACTTAATTTAAAATTAAGTTTCTGAGGCAAAAGTCTCATTAAGTAATTGATTTATATTTCTTTCATTATTTCTATTTCTATTTTAGACATAATTTGTTTTGCAGAAATAATCGCGAGATTGAAAAAACCTCCTCCTATGATTCGTCCTTCAGTGTCGAAAGGAGCAGCTCCTCCAGATGTTATTAATGTTATGAAACAATGTTGGGCAGAACTGCCTGAGATGAGGCCAGATTTCAATCAAATTTACGATCAATTTAAAAAACTCAATCAAGGAAGGTAATAAATACATAAATAAATAAATATAATAAATAATAATAAATAAAATTAAATATATATATATATATTATATATATATATATATATATATTTATATATATATATATATATATATATATATATATATATATATATATATATATATATATATATATATATATTATATATATATATATATATATATATATTATATATATATTGGAAATTTTTTTTTTTAGAAAAAAAAAAAAAAAAAAAAAAAAAAATATTACTTTTTTTTTTTTTTTTATGAATAGAATTAAATTTTTTTTTTTTAATTTTCCAACTACATTTTCTTTTCAACGTTTCGAAAATCGTCACTTCCACGATCAAGAAAATAAATGTGTTAAATTCGTTAACTTTCACTATAAAACCTTTTTTTTTTAATTCTTCTGTAAAATTTGCTATACTTTTAATAACTGTAGTTGAAGAGTCTATTGTCACCTTTGAGCTATTCTTTAAACTGGATCATTATAGTGGATTATATCCAGTATTCTAATGTTGTGGTGCTTTGTTGGTTTGTGCGGTAATTATTCTGAAAGATGAAAGGTTCAGCTAGTGCTCTTCTGTTAGGTAGTGTTCTCTAATGCTGAAAATGGATGTGAGGTGTTAAGAAAAATTTTCACGAGCATTTACGGAAAAATTTCATTTACTAACTTCAGCCTAATTTTTTTTAGCGATGTGCCATTTATTTATAAATGTAATAGTATTAAAGCCATTTTATATATGGCATTCAATTACCTCTCAAATTACGAGACATTGCATCAAGCAATAGTATTCTAGCCTGAACGTTTCATCGTCAATTTAATTTATCTACAAACTGATTGACAAATTTTATGAGTTTCACCAAAAAAATTAAGTAAGAGACTCTTCTGGTTACACCTCTAAAAAATTATCATACTACAACTATTTCTACATAAAACTAAAGAAATGAATTTTTCGACCATGTTACAAAACATGCACCCTCAACTTAATAGCTGATTTTTTTTTTACTCATAATAACACACTCAATCTTTCCTTAAGCGTAAAGATATCCTCCAGGATGAGATGAATCCACATGTTAATTATAGATTTTTCCCTGGTGAATGAGAAGCCACCATCGTTGGTCTCACCATGTATTAAACTTACAGTAAGGGAAGAGGAGCACAAAAACAAATTTTAAGAACAGGTAATATTATAACAATGATTACTCATTGCAGCATTAAGTGTCACTACTTCAATAGAGGACCATTAGCTAACCCAACATCTTTCAGAATAATCACACAGACCAACTGCACAGCCACTTTGAATAATGGAAACATTTTTATACATCTCACTTAATCCATAACTCCATAAGAACAGGGGGTAATGACAACCTCAGTTGTTATAAATATCACAAATTTCATATAATAAAAATGAAAATAAATATTTTAAAGTGATAATCAACTCAACTCATTTTAGCCTATTCAATTTTCCTGCTCGAGGGTAACGACAATTTCCGAAATGTAGAAATAAATGGAAAAAGTTACAGCAAAATTAAAAGTCAATTTTATTCATCATAGAAGGTTAAATATAATTTTCAAAACGTTAGTAATTTTATTGTATATATATATATATATATATATATATATATATATATATATATATATATATATATATATATATATATATATATATATATATATATATATATATATATATATATATATATATATATATATATATATATTATATATATATATATATATATTTTTTTTTTATCCTTAATTAGGAGACTAAATATCGTAGACACAATGTTTCAAATGTTGGAGAAATATTCCAGCGATTTAGAAGAGTTGATTCGTGAAAGAACAGAACAATTGGACGTTGAAAAGAAGAAAACGGAACACTTGCTTAATAGAATGCTTCCAAGGTACGGAAATGAGTTTTTTTTTTTTTTTTTCCTTCTTAAGTAATGAAGAATGAAACTTTTAAAAGATCTTTATTTTGGATTCTTAAACCAAAAACAATACCTATTTTCAATTCTTTTTTATTTTCCCATTATATTATATATATATATATATATATATATATATATATATATATATATATATATATATATAATATATATATATATATATATATATATATATATATATATATATATATATATATATATATATATATATATATATATATATATATATTATATATATATTATATTATATATATATTATATATATATATATATATATATATATATATATATATATATATATATATATATATATATATATATATATATATATATATATATTATATATATATATATATATATATATATATATATATATATATATATATATATATATATATATATATATATATAATATAATATATATATATAATATATATATATATATATATATATATATATATATATATATATATATATATATATATATATATATATATATATATATATATATAATATATATATATATATATATATATATATATATATATATATATATATATATATATATATATTATCCTAAAGTATTTCGACTTCAATTTAACAATTGCTATTCTTTGCATGTTTTTAACTTCTTTAATGTGACCTTACGAAATTTAAATATTCTACCTTAATTAATCGAAGTGGTTTTCTGCCTCTCTTAACATCTTCCCGATGTGAGGATAAAAGTTAAAAATTTACAGTTTATGCTCTGACTTATTAAAATCTTTTGACTTTGTTTCTACACTCTTTTATAATAGTACAATGTTTATTTTTTCACCATATTGGCTCTATGCTTAAAAATATACATGACTCAGACTTCATGTCAATGCCTTTAGTTCTACTTTTAATTAATGATTAACTGACTTCTCTCTTTCAGTTTTTTTTATCATTTTAAATGCCTTTTATCTATTTTTGTGCGAAAAGGATATTAAAAATGTAGGAACGATTTTTCAAAAAAAAATTTTCCTTCATTAAATTATTTACATCAATTTGATGAGTAGTTTTAGCTTCTGCTTCAAAAGTTTCTTTTTCCCATTTTATTTCAATTAATTTTAATTTTCTTTCTTAAGATCTTTCTATTTCTTCTATTTCTTATTGTTTTCAACATATAATTCATCTTTTTTTGTGGTGTCAGATATTAGGTTTAGATATTCTCATAAATGTATGTGCATTGGGTAGTCTTGAAATCCTAGTGGTAGATTTAACATTACTTTACTACTCTCATGTATCATAATATTAAATCATTGTATCATGTATCATCATGTTCCATCATTATCATGTATCATCATGTTCCATCATTATCATGTATCATCATGCTCCATCATTATCATGTATCATAATGCTCAGTCACCACCAAGAATCTTCAAACTCCATCACTATCATACATCCACATACGTCTCTTCTATTTCTGAAAGATATATCTTCTTTATTCAATATTGACTCCATCTTTGAGAGATTTAAAGGATTTTTCTCAGTTTTTTCATCTTTAAAAAAATTCTCCCCTTCCTCCCCCATCCCCCTCTACCCTTCCTTATCCCCTTCCCCTCCCCAATCCTTTCCTTCTTCCTGGTTAGTTCAAACTAGCAATTTTCGATTTTTTCCTTATCTATTCATTTTGATGCTTCTCTTTCTCTTCTTTTATCTCTCTCTTTAACGCTCGCTCTCTCTCTCTTTATGAATTTAAGCTCACTCTCTATCTAAATATCCTCTTGGGCCTTACCACCAATTTCAAACTATTAAAATTTTAAATTATTATTCCAATTTTCGGTTTGCAATTCAATGGTGCGTGAAAAATTGAGATTACATTATTTATATATATATATATATATATATATATATATATATATATATATATATATATATATATATATATATATATATATATATATATATATATATATATATATATATATATATATATATATATATATATAGGCTAAGAATTATAACAATAAATATAAAAATTACGCCATTAGAACTCTTCCATAAAAAAAAATATTTTTTTAATTTAACACCGTCCTTACACAATATTTCCACAAACCCAAACACATACACGTTTCATCTTTAACATACTTCAGAAGTACCCAGGAAAAGGAATTCTTCTAATTAGGAATTCTTCTAATCTTATCTCTGATCGCCAGTATGGCTTTCGTAAGAAACGCTCTACTGGTGATCTCCTTTCCCTTCTATCTGACTCTTGGTCCTCCGCCCTTCGGCATTTCGGTGAATCTTTTGCTGTTTCTCTAGACATATCGAAAGCTTTCGATAGAGTCTGGCACAAATCTTTGATTTCCAAACTTCCCTCTTTCGGAATCTATCCTTCTCTCTGTGACCTTCTCTCTGATTTTCTTTCCGGTCGTTATATAGCAGCAGTTGTAGACGGCCACCGCTCTTCCTTTAAATCTATTAATAGTGGTGTTCCTCAAGGATCTGTCCTATCCCCAACACTTTTTCTACTTTTCATTAATGACCTTCTCTCTGTTACTTCATCTCCTATCCACTCCTATGCTGATGACTCCACCCTTCATTACTCTTTCCAATTTGAAAGGCGCCCTTCTCAACAACAGTTACTAGACGCAAGGAAGGTTGCCTTGGAGCAGCTGACCTCTGATCTATCTCGTATTTCTAATTGGGGCAGAGAAAACATGGTTGTTTTCAATGCCTCAAAAACTCAATTCCTCCGTCTTTCTACTCGACACAATCTTCCACACAACTACGATATCTTCTTCGAAAACACACAACTCAGACCTTCATCTGTTCTTAATATTCTTGGTGTTTCTTTTTCTCGTGATCTTTCTTGGAAAGATCACATTACCTCTCTTTCTAAACAAGCTTCTAAGAGATTAGGTGTTCTGAGGCACCTTCAGTATTTCTTCAATCCACCCCAGTTGCTTGCTCTGTATAGGGGTGTTGTTCGCCCCTGTATGGAGTATGCGTCACACATCTGGGGTGGTTCCACTCATACAGTTCTTGAGAAGGTGTAGTCTAGAGCTTTTCGTCTAATCAACTCTCCTGCTCTCACTAATTCTCTCCAGTCTCTTTCAGCCCGTCGAATTGTTGCATCACTCTCTCTATACTATCGTTATTACAATGGACACTGCTCTTCTGAACTCTCTCAGCGCACACCTCCTCCACTGAGAAGGGCTCGTGCGGCTCGACTTTCTACACAGTCTCATCCTTTCTCTGTCCAACTCTCTGACCCCAGACTTAACCGCTATGATCTGTCCTACATGTACTCTACTGGTAAAGTCTGGAACACACTCCCTTCTTCTATTTTCCCAACTTCCTATGACTTACACACCTTCAAAAGTCGTTGGGTATCAGATCACGTCGGCCTTTGATTTGACAAGGATCTCGTCTTCCCCCCTAACTCTGGTGGAATTTTAGTAGGCCTCTGGCCTTTGCCCACCAGAGGTGAAAAAAAAAAAAAAAAAAAAGATAAAAGGTTTTCCACCCTTAATTAATATTCTACTTGCTACTATTGCCAGACCTATGATCAAACCTATTACTTTATTATACACTTCCACACAATACTATCCAAATCTACTGAATTACCACTGCACTAGTGGAACAGAGTATCTGAATATTACGCATCTCTACCAAATAATTTCATCTCATATATATATATATATATATATATATATATATATATATATATATATATATATATATATATATATATATATATATATATATATATATATATATATTATATATATATATATATATATATATATATATATATAAGGCATATATATGTATGGTGAATATGTTCCATTTTTTTTACTTCTTTTAGGTGTATGACTGTACGTAAAGTTTTTTGCATTAAATCTCTTCCTGATTTATTCATATATATATATATATATATATATATATATATATATATATATATATATATATATATATATATATATATATATATATATATATATATATATATATATATATATATATATATATATATATATATATATATATATATATATATATATATATATATATATATATATAATATATATATATATATATATATATATATATATATATATTATATATATTATATATATATATATATATATATATAATATATATATATATTATATATATATATATATATATATATATATATATATATATATATATATATATATATATATATATATATATATATATATATATATATATATTATAATATATTAATATATATTATATATATATATATATATATATATATATATTATATATATATATATATATATATATATATATATATATATATATATATATATATATATATATATATATATATATATATATATATATATATATATATATATATATATATATATATATATATATATATATATATATATTTTGAAGAGCGAATGTAGAATAAAAGGATAAGAGCCGATGATTTGCATTTATCTTTTTTTTAAGAGCTTAAAAGTGATAAGAAACGAAAGTTGCTAAAAAGTTTCTAGAAAATCGCTAAATCTTTTTATTTTCGCTTTTCAAATTTTAAAATGGATATTGAAGATCGAGTTATTCCTTATAAACATCAAAGAATATTCCTTGACTTCTTGGATTGCCACTGTGAGATGTGTTGAAACTTGGGGAGAATTTTTTTTCGCTTTTGAAGTCTATAAATTTTTATTTAAACTGTCATTTTTAGTTTAACACATTTCCTCATGCATATGCATTCAATCACCACACACACACACACACACACACACACACACACACACATATATATATATATATATATATATATATATATATATATATATATATATATATATATATATATATATATATATATATATATATATATATATATATATATATATATATATATATATATATATATATATATATATATATATATATATTTATATACTTTTATTATTATTTCGTTTTGTTTTTAGTTCTGTAGCAGATCAGTTAAAACTGGGTCGTCCCGTTGCCCCAGAAGAATTCGAAGAAGTAACAATTTATTTCTCTGACATCGTTGGATTCACAACAATTTCATCCTATTCAACTCCTTTCGAGGTTGTAGAACTCCTCAATGATCTTTATACTGCCTTTGATGCTACAATCAATCATTATAATGTTTATAAGGTATTTATTATTTTTATTATTATTATTATTATTATTATTATTATTATTATTATTATTATTATTATTATTATTATTATTATATTATTATTATTATTATTATTATTATTGTTATATGTATAATATATATATATATATATATATATATATATATATTATATATAATATATATATATATATATATATATATATATATATATATATATATATATATATATATATATATATATATATATATATATATATATATGAGAATGTGACTTTGAGTATTTTTGCCTTATATTTTGTGAATTCTTAAATTTCCAGACTTTTCCTCTCATCTTTCTATTATTTTAAAGTAATTATATAAATTGAAGGAAATTTCAGAATAAAACGACAATAACCAATATGTTCACAAACTTGAAATTCAAACTTGGCTGTTAACTGCAACAACTTTTATGGTGTAGTTGAGAAAATTTGGAAATCACTTCTCATTAATTAAGTTAAACGTAAACTCTCAGAATTTTCCACTTTGGAAGGATAGCGAGGAAAATCAGGAAATTTGGATGTTTTGAATATATAGAGTAACATATACAAACTAAGATATGTTTTTATATTTCTATTCTGAGTTGTGAAAGTTGGATGCGTCTTTGTTTTATAAGCAAATAAAATTCTAGTTAGAAATGGTTATAAGAACTAGACAAACAAACTTCTATAGATCTTTTCTATATCTACCACGTAAACCTAATAACAGAAAGATTAACAGAAAACGTGAACTGATAAATAAATTGGTTCCGTGATCCCTTTAGAAAGAAAAATAAGGATATTACCAGGAATATAAGGATTGTCTTTTACGGGTTTTAAAATACGAATGGAATGCCCTCCTTTTGAAGATAAAAGAGTTGGAAGTAAATTTTACCATTACAAATCTATCTAGCACAAGTTTTTCTCAGCTGGAAGTTGAGGTGGTTGTGGATACTGTAATGTTGAGAGAATTGGTTGAAATTTAGTTACCTGGGTGTTATGGTGAGCTCGGATGGAAACAATGCGCGAGTGATAGAAAACAGGATAAGTGTATTCTCGGGAGGCGTTTTAAGAAAGTTATATTCACTACTGAGAAGCAGATATATCCCTAGAAAGGTGAAAACACTGAAATATACATCGATTCTGAGACCAACATTGATATATAGTGTTGAGGCGTGGATGCTGACTACAAGAACAAGGAGTAGAGTGGAGGCAACAGAAATGAGAATCCTTAGATTGATTATGGGGGCTACCAGACGAGAACGTCTGACAAGCTATGATATCGAGAAAGAACTGGGTGTGGTACCCATCGGAGTGATTATTGATAGACAACAGCTGAGGTGGTACGGACATGTATATACAATGGAAGAAGGAAGATACCCTGATTGAATTTATAACTGGAGTCCGGAGGGTAGAAGACCGGTCGAGAAACCAAAAAAGAGGTGGAGAGTTGAAGTGGTGGCGGCACTGGCTGTTAGAGGACTCGCGCTGGAGGATGTGGAAGGACAGGAGCTACATCGTGATATTATGACTTGGAAAGGCGTCGCATATGGAGAAAGGACATTGCCCTAAACTCTGCCCTTGATAAAAAAAAGGTGAGAAAGAATCTTGAAAAAGTGTAGTATGGTGTATTAGAGTTCAAAGAAAGTTCTCAAGCCCAACTTAACAAGTCATTCTCCTAATAAAAAGTATTTTATCGCTCGGGCGGTCCTTTAGTCTTCTTCTTCTCTCTCTCTCTCTCTCTCTCTCTCTCTCTCTCTCTCTCTCTCTCTCTCTCTATCTATATATATATATATATATATATATATATATATATATATATATATATATATATATATATATATATATATATATATATATATATATATATATATATATATATATATATATATATATATATATATATATATATATATATATATATATATATATATATATATATATATATATATATATATATATATATATATATATATATATATATATATATATATATATATATATATATATATATATATATATATATATATATATATATATATATATATATATATATATATATATATATATATATATATATATATATATATATATATATATTCCAAGGTGGAGACAATCGGGGATGCATATATGGTTGTGGGTGGGGTACCAAAGCGTACTGAAGACCACGCAACTGAAGTGGCGACGATGGCCCTCGACTTACTCCA
>SEYY01022244.1:122500-135000 GCA_009176605.1 Armadillidium nasatum | reverse complement strand
ACATTTAATTATAAGAACACAGTAATATAGGTCATTTTATTTTTTCTTATATTTCAAAGGCTTATAATATTATGTGCTACAAAATGATTTTGTTGTAAAAGAAATTTTAGAAAGAATAGAGAAATTATCATCCTTTTTTTTTTGATAATTTAGTTTCTTCAAATGTAATTTTATTTTTCTAGTCTTGACGAGGAGCTTGTGCGACAAGGTCGTCAACATTATGCAAGTAGACGAGAATCATGTGTAGAGGCAATGGCTTCTTCAGCTAAATTATTTAATCAAAAACAAAAAACTCTGAAACCACCAGTGGAAAAATCGCACAAATACTCCAATCAATTCAGCTTTGCTTCTGAAGAGGACAGGCCTAAAAAGGTGTTTAAAAAAAGTCCAATTCTTGTTCGGATCGAGAACTTCGATTCTGGATCTTGTTATGAAGAAGACGGATGCATAAGAATTTCAGGTAATTCTCATGAACAATACGAGGAATCTAGACGTGGTAGTATAAATTTAACAGTGCCAAATAGTAGTGCATTTAGAAGTGATGCAAATATTTGTGATAGTACTAAAGATTTTGTAATAAATGTTGAAAATACTTTTGAAAATGCGCTTAAAAGTATAGATAATTTAATTGTAAATAAAGACAGTGATAAAATAAATGAATGTGTTAGCAATAATGAACAAGAGCTTAGTAATGATATTAAAAAAGATGTAAACTCTCATTTAACAAAAAATAAAAGCACAAAAAAGGTTACTGAAAAGAAGGAAAGTGTTCCTTTAAAAAAGCTTGAAGTAAATTCAGATTTGAAAGAAAATGAAAATGTTAATACTGATAAAAAGTTAGAAACCGATAATAAATCCTGATAAAAATTCTAAATTGTTAAATAATATAGAAAAATCTGAAGGGACTAGAAGTTTAATACGTGAAAATCATAAAGAAACAAATAATGTTATATATAAAAATAATAATTCAAATGAGATTGACATTTCTGTAACCAAGAGTGATGATAAAGCGTTCAGCAAAAAACCAGATTTAAAATCTAAAATGAGTTTAATATATTCAGGCTTTTCAAAATCTCCTCAAATTGATAAAACAAAAACTATTTCAATTAAGGATTCGTCCATACAGAATAAATTAAATTCTAAAACCGAGAATGTAAAAAGTAATGTACCATTTGAAAAAATTTCGTTAATTAAAAGTGATTCTAACTCTTATCCATTTTATCATATCAGAAATATACAGAATTGTTTTCATAATTTCTCTCACGAGGCAGATATATTCAAGTTTGGAAAAACAAAAAAACACGTCGATTGTCGGTGCGCTAGGATCAAGAAAAATAGATTACTTCGAGAGAGAAATGCTTTTGGAGAAGTTATTGGAACTATTGATAATATGAAGAAAAGTGATGCTTATGTTACTGAAGAAGCCTTTAGTTTAAAAATGAGTGCACAAAGCCTGCAAAAAGGGTTAACTTTTGAGGAAAAAGTATCCCCTGTAAGAGGGAAAAGTCAAGCTAGAGAGAAAGTTCTTTATTCTTCCAACTGGGAAAAATTGAAAAGGAAAAGGCGATTATCATCAAAGAGCAAGATGAAGTGGCAAGGAGTTTCACAAGCACAAAGAGTAGAAATTCCTACTCCCACTGAATCCACTTTGCTTTGAAAAAATTAATAGTTTATTTTTTAATTAAAAGAAAAAAATGAGTGCTAGAATACAATCAATGCTGAAGTACAATGTAAACTTAATTAACATTAAAACTTAGATATTTTTGAAAGTAGAAATTTAGGTTTAAAAAAATAAATCTTTTTATTTCTATATAGTTTATCTTGTTTAATGATGCTTAATGTTTTAAAAATATTTTAGTATTTAGGTAAATATTAAATCTGCTAATAAAAAGTTCTTTCATTGTACCTATAACCAAATGTGTCAAAAACACTACAGATTTATCCTAGTTCAATTTGGAAATAAACTACTATGATAAAGGACGATTTCAAATTAATGCAATTAAGCACTTAAACTATCGGCCCTATGCGTTTGATGCGTTAGGCCTTAAGCAAGTTAATAATCATTTAGAGCAAATTGCTAACGTGACGTAAAGTAGACGTAAGCTTTGGTGTGAAGGAGATTAAATTCAGCAGGAATTACAAATGATGTAAGAGAATTCTGTAGAATAAGAGATGGCTGAAACTGAGACACCACAACGACAAACCTACAGTTACCGATCTCCACATTAAATTTGTATGAAGGTGCAGCACCCATGTGCTACGAGAGGGTCTCAAAGGAGGCGGAATATAAATGGTCAACTCACCTGGGCACCCGCTGTTTTAGAACCTATAGGAAAAATGAAGCGAGATAACTACACCACCGTCAAGTCTTCAAAGATTCAGGTGGTTCGTATGTAAAGATCAGTTAAAAATCTTTTAGCCTTAGATTCGACCTAACCCAAAGAGATGTATGGGAACTGGAAATTCACCCCAAGATCTGAGTAATGCTTCAGTCAAGGGAGAATCAGATCAATGTATAATTTGAGTAATTATGAGGAGGAAGATATATCTCACAGCATGATGAGATTTCCCAATTTTCCTTGAAAGTCACCAAGGAAACTATTTTGATAAGAAGTTTCCAAAGCAACTGTTTGTCTATGTTGACCAAATAAAATTATAGGCACTTTTACTGAAAAGTATAAATAAGAAACATATTAAAGAACTTTTTATAAAGTTTAACTGTTTCTAACCATTCACCTAACTACGAGTTGGACATGGTCAATACGAAAATATGAAAGTGATAAAACTCACAAATAGAGAATGACGATTATTACAAATTAATGGGAGAGCGGTAGTGTGAATGACAAACGTGCTTGAGGGCACCGGTTCGATCCCGAAGGGAGAAACTTTTATGAAGCTAAAAGTTTGATTTTTTTTTTTTTAAAATAAGTTAATACCATGTGGGCATTTTCCTATTTCAGGAAATTCCTCTCCGCGAAAAAGAAAATGCCCACGGGAAGTAAATTTATTAAAATATAAAAATCAAACTTATTTAACTTCATACCTGCTTTCTCTCTCTCTCACACACACCCTTTCTTAATTTTATTCAAAAAAGTGAACTTATCGCAAAATATATGTTAGTTTTTAATAACCAGGGAAATTAAACTATGTACATAGCAATAATATAAACCATGATCTTCTGGGGTTTTAATTTCAATAACCAATCGTGGACCTGACAAAAGGAACCGAGAAGCTTTACTTATGAATTTGAAACTTTAAATTTTCTAATTATATTCGTTTTGAACGTAAAACTTTTTTTTTTTTTTTGCAACTAAAAATATCCCTTTCAATTTATAATTTTTGCGCATTTCTTTTTCTTCCCAAACGAGACATATTTTAAACATAAAAGTTTAGTAAGTGGAAAACTCAAACATGCTTAAAAGATTTCACGCATGAAAATAAGTTTTTTTTAAATTCTTTTCAATTATCGATGTGATAAATTTTGGAATAAAATAATTTGCAGCACTGTAGTACAATAAAAAAATTTATTTCTTATTTGATTTCCTTGTCCAGTACAATTATCAAAGACGATTTGAACATCAATTCATTCAATTTAAAAAAATGAACTAAATTTAAAGTTAGAAAAGTTGAAAATGTATAATTTCAGCAATTGTTCATTCTTAAATTTAATGTAACAAAATAATTTTTCGAATTACAATATAATTTAATTTTTATTGTAACATTAAAAAACACATTTGAAGTGGAAACAAGTATATAAATAGTAAAAGAATAAAAATTAAAAAAATAATTAAGTTGAAATTAAAAATAATGAACGTGATTAATTTAAATACCAATACAGTTTTTGTAATTTTCTGACTAACAAAAATAAAACTAATTTTCATCAACATCTGTAGTTCGTGTGTTAAAAATTTAGAAACAAAAACTTTCTTACCTTCTTAATTTTATTTGTAAGTCTTTACAAATAATAAAAAATAGTTGTTTCATTCTTAATCTGAACATACTCATAAAAATAAATCTTCTATCCATTTAATAAAAAACATGAAAAATAGTATGAAATTCATTATAAAAGGGTTTCAGATTTAGTTTTAAAAAAAAAAAAAAAA
Source organism: Armadillidium nasatum (assembly GCA_009176605.1). Classification (NCBI taxonomy): domain Eukaryota; kingdom Metazoa; phylum Arthropoda; class Malacostraca; order Isopoda; family Armadillidiidae; genus Armadillidium; species Armadillidium nasatum. The sequence continues at coordinate 130,897 of SEYY01022244.1, read as the reverse complement.
AAAAATGTAATTTCCAATTTCTTTTCCACAATTTAAAAAATTAAATTTACGAAGAAATAATAATAATAATAATAATTAAAGAGAACGAAGTGAAAAATGTAATAAATAAAACCCAAAATTTCCTATTAAAATTTTTAATTAATATTTTCTAATTCTTTCATAAGTTGGACTCTCTTTTTCTCCAATTCTTCTTCTGAGAGTTCTCCTTCTTCGGGACTGACTTCACCTACTTCCTTCTCAGAGTCTCCAGAAGACTTTCCCTTCACTCTGTAATTAAAAATTTGAATTTAAAACGGATTGAAAAATAAGCTTTTTTCCTATACAATTTCCAATTGGGGTAGGTTAGCAGGGCTTTAAAGGGAGAAAGAGGGTTAAACATTATATGAAAAATAAAAACTTAAAAGTATCTGTTTGTAGAGTTAAATTTGAATTAATATTTTTAAATGCAATTTTTAGAAGAATAAAATTCTTAGTAAGCATTAAGTAAATACGCTTTTATATTTAAGATTTCCAGCCGAGACTATTTCCAATGCTGCGTACAAAAATTTTAAGAGAAGATAGAACAAAAAAAGATCTATTGACTGATTTTCTAATTCTTTATATTTTTTTTTTATACGTAAGTTATTTTTCAACCCTTATTATTAATTCACTTTACATGAATACATCATTTATTTCTCAATTGGAACCTCGAAGAATGTGTAACTTAAATACATTGTTAAAACTATAATAATTAAATAGTTTTAACTGACCATGATATTCAAATTTAATACTTTAAGATATTATAAAAGATAAACAGTGTATTAAAAAATGCTTACGACATTGAAGTTACCTTGTATTTCATTTTTCATATAGCCAAATTTTAATAAAAGTAAACAAGAGTATATAAAAAAAAATTAATATGTAATAACCAGACTAAAGAGTGAATATCTTTACCTTTCTTCTGGTGAATGTGATCTTTTCTTCTTCTTTTTGCTTTGTTTTTTGGCTCTGTAAGAAGAGTCTTCACTGCTTCCAGAATACTGAAAAAGAATAAAAAGAAATGAAGTTATCATCCACAAATTGTTTTCAAAAGATATGTTTGGCGTTTTAAATATAAATTAAATATTACTACTATTACTTATATTTCAATTACTATTAATTATTTTTAATTCTATTATAACTACTATTAACAATATTATTAAAATTCTGCCTTATCAATAAAGTGAACAACAGGAAGGAACATACACTTTCATTTACATTTAAATTACTAACGCCTTTAAAGAAAAAAATTATTTTAAATCAATACGAACAAAAAAGAAACTACTACTAATAATAATAATAATAATAATAATAATAACAATAGTGGTTAGCATTTACAACTGAAAAAAAGTTAAAAACAAAAAAACATTTGTAGTATGTTAAAGTTTACTCGTTAATACATAGTCATAAATCATGTAATATTCTTCACAACTTATAATATTTAAATCAATAATTGTAACTTTAACGTACTCATAGCAATGTTGAACCATCTTTCACATAGACTAGTAGTTTTTTTTTTTTTTCTTTCTCGAATTGAAATTTTTTATATCTAGTAACATCGATTACGAGAGAAATCAAACATAAGTAAAATAATAATAATAATAATAATAATAATAATAATAATAACAAGCAGCGTTGCTGAAGAAACGCCTAAACCAAAAGCTTAGGATTAGGCTTGCGTAAAAAACGTCGGGCTTCGTCCTCCATAATGACCAAATATATACCGTTGATTTATTGCCACCGCAAAATAATATTAAACATTTTTATAATAATAATAATAATAATAATAATTTTTTATTATTTTAACTGCAAAAACGTGGAGGTAATTTTTTTTCTTAAAAAATGACGGAATAATAATATAATAATAATAAAAAATATATATATATATATATATATATATATATATATATTATATATATATATATAATATATAATATATATATATATATATATATATATATAATAATATATATATATATATATATATATATATATATATATATATATATATATATATATATATATATATATATATATATATATATATATATATATATATATATATATTATATATTATATATATATAATTTCTATTATTATTATTAATTTTTATTACCTACTCGGTAAAATCTACGGAAAATGAAAGTTGGAAATTTGTTATTGCAAACTTCTCACAAACAAAAACATGCAATTCTTTCGGTAAATACTTTACATTTTTGACAAATTTCCTTCCTTTTTAAAAACAGTGAACACTCTCGTGGTATTGTAATCTCATTCCATTAATACTAAGTTACAAAATTTCTTCTCCAAATAATATCAATCTTTCAGTAATCCATTCATGCCCTTTACTTCTTTTTAACTTTATTATTAAATTTTTTTTTCAATCTCACTTTCATACGTGTATGGCTTCACTATTTTTATTTTTTACTTTATTACAATTTAAGAAATTAATATTTCACTTACTTAAAAATTTATTCTTACGGTAAAATCCACTTTCTGGATAATAAATTGCAAAAAGAATTTGATACTCTGATATGTTCTTCTTACTTTTGTCTTGTGACAAACTACTTCTTCGATTGACACCAATTTTTGTACTACGTTTGTCATAACTAGGAACATTTATCAATGATTTCTATTTGTATAAGTCATCTTTAAAAAAAATACTACTGTCACTAGGAGAGACGAATGGCAAGAAATACTATTTTTTCTTTTAACTTTTTCATAGAATGGTATAACATAATGGCGTCTCATTTCAAACTAAAACCTTAAAATTGTGATAAATGTACAAAAGAGAACAAGAGCATAAGCATTTTTATCTATATTCAATTTTCTTAAATTCCGGGTGGCGACTTACAATATATAAGGAAATGGATAATTAAATTATGTGTTTGGAGCGAGAAAAGTGGAAAAGCATTAAAAATGTTGTTGCATGTCTTCTTAAGCTTCTGTAGAGTCAATATCAATAGATAAGCCAAGTATATCATCAACACAGGAACGTAATGCCTTTCCAAACAGCCAACATATACAACAGAACCAGTTTTCCAATATATAAAAATTACAACCTCTCGAATCTTTTCTTAAGCAAAAGTCCGATCATTTGGAATTGAATAAACTAACACTGTGGCTTTGAGCACTTTGAATATTTGAGCTGAAGTGAGTTAGTCATCAAATATTATATATATATATATATATATATATATATATATATATATATATATATATATATATATATATATATATATATATATATATATATATATATATATATATATATATATATATATATATATATATATATATATATATATATATATATTTAATCAATAAAACATTTTTTTAACAATTTCTAATGACTAGACCATACGTAGGATGTGAATCTCCTTGCTGTGGCTACAAATTCTCTCTCTCTCTCTCTCTCTCTCTCTCTCTATATATATATATATATATATATATATATATATATATATATATATATATATATATATATATATATATATATATATATATATATATATATATATATATATATATTTAACATGACAGGCAAAGTATTAAGGATCAGGGTTTAAATAAAGAGAGGAGACAGAAAATACCGGGTCATTAACGGTTACTCAATGTTAAATGTGAGCGTAAGAAAAGTTTCATACGGAATACCAAAAAGTTTTCTATTCGGTTTTATCACAAAATAAAAATTCTATTGCAATTCTAAACAAGCCATTCCTTCGTGTGCGCAGACTGTTTATATTTGTTCTGTCGTGGTACGAAGCTAACGTTCTGTCGTACCAGCTTAAGGGTCTGGGTTCGATTCTCTGTATAGCAGACTTAAAACTTTTATGTATATGACAGTCTAAGTTAAAGGGAATGGTAACTGACACTTTATCTGTGCCAAATAGCAGTCGGGGAGATCCTTTGAGTTAGTCTGCATTGGTAAATTGTTCATAAGCTTTCTCTCTCTGATTTCCTTTTGTACTGTCGTGGTACGGAAGTAACGATCTACCTTAACATCTTAAAGGTTATGGTTCGATTCCCTGATTCAAAAACCTATTATATATATATATATATATATATATATATATATATATATATATATATATATATATATATATATATATATATATATATATTATATATATATATATATATATATATATATATATATATATATATATATATATATATATATATATATATATATATATATATATATATATATATATATATATATATATATATATATATTATAAAAACAAAAAAATAAGTTTCGCCAAATATAAGGGCAATATTGACAAATACAAAAATGCCATCAGATGAATGATTCCTTTTTCGTACTTAATGATGATAAAAAAATAAATAAATAAATAAAAAAAAAAAAAAACTTTCATGTTATTAAGTGATAAACTTGAGATTTTCCATACTCTACAAAACTTTGGCAAACGTTCATAATAATGAAGAATTAGGTGTGCATGGAAGCAAGGAAAGAGAAAAATTTTACCACTTCTTCAAAAACAATAAAATATCAGGTGAAATATCAGAGTAAAAATTATATCTAAAATATTTAAGGAACTCTCGATAAAGAATAGTATAACACTAAAGATCCGAACCTATGTTTTAAGATGCAGCATCACTACCAATTGTCATGTCAAGGCAAGGAGACTTCACTAAACTTAATAAAGTTAAAACCGACTACTCTAACTGAGTCTATAAAGACAAACACAATTATTCATAAATGGATAATGGATTAAAAGTTTGAAAACAGATGGTGAGCTCTTCAAAATAAATTTTGAAATTCAGGATACATAATATTTATCAAACAAGATAATAACAAATTGTACATTGCAAAAAGAGAAAAGTGTTAAGTTACAAAATTCAATTCTGCGCCTTTTTTTTTCATCGATGTTTACGCCCTAAGGAGTGTATAGACTTGGAATGAAAAGGGTTGAAAGAATTTTAAAACAATATGTCCTGAAAGATATTGCTTAGAGAAGGGGGGGGGGGAAATACTTTTGGCTAAGATGTTCAAGGACAAATAATTGCACTAGTTAGTCAGAATTAATATTGATAGGAGATTGTTAATTAAAATTATTAAAGCAAACTGTATTTTTCTATTATTTTTTTTAAAGGCTAAGAAATATAGAGGAACATTTCGTCGTCAAGAATGTGGGATAAAAAGAGATGATAAAATGGACCTTACTTTTTTGCGACGAAAACTATGTGAGAAGATATTCAAATTGTGCCAGCATCCACATCAATGTTAAACTGAAAGCAAAAGTATGATTACAAAAAAATACTCAATTTATTCCTGATCTCTAAAATCACTATATTTCTGCTTCGACTGCAAAATGAAAATCGCCTCATAATAAGCTTGAGATTACACAGGACAATCATTTCCTCAGAGATTCCTTGGATTCTGCATTTGCAAATAGCTTGGAAGTAAGATGTTACTTTGGCAAATGTGCATGTCTATAATTCGCTAAAAAGTGTTAGAGAATACGAGAACATTCTCTCACATACTTCTACTGAAAATAATTTTATTGGATTTTGAAGGTAAAAAAAATATTAACTTTCCAGTTTCTAAGTTTTTTTTTTTTTTCTTTTTTTGCCTCAGAACTCCTTAGCTATAGGCCAAGATATTTCAAATATACACCTTCAACACTTATGATACGCTTCAACACCTATCTAACTGAAGCAAGCAATAAATCATAGCAATAAACTTCATTCCTTCTCCAAAGCATAAAAGAACCCTAACATGCCATCTTTTCTACCGTCCAATCTTTTTTTTTCAGACTCATGAACTCTTACAACATTTATATTCAAAAGATGCAAAATTCTCTCACTACAACAAGCTATTATCAAACTTTTTATCTGACCTCCGAGCTAAAATATTTAAACAGAAATCATCTTTCAAACACAACTGAACTGAGAAATACAGTTCTCCAAGAAGTCATTTTATAATAATAAGTTTGTTATAAAAACAAATTCCCCTTGGTATGTGTTATAATTTTTGGGTTTTTAGGTAGTCAACCTTCGCATAAGGAACAGGTCCGATGGCAATTACTATTTTATATTTCCCTCTCATTCATTATATATATATATATATATATATATATATATATATATATATATTTTTTTTTTTTTTTTTTTTTTTTTTTTTTTTTTATGTCTCCTCCGGTGGGCAAAGGCCCAAGGCCTACCAAAATCCACCGGAGTTGGGAAGCATCGGATTCGGGGTCGCTAATGGAGCCCGTATGACCCGATACACGGCGTTTAAAAGTGTGCAAGTCAAAGGAAGTTGGGAAAAACAGATAAAGGGAGTGTGTTCCAGACTTTACCAGTAGAGTACATGTAGGATATATATATATATATATATATATATATATATATATATATATATATATATATATATATATATATATATATATATATATATATATATATATATATATATATATTATATAAGAATGAAAAAAGTCATGTGCAATAATTGTTAGTAAAAAGTCTTAGAAAAGGTTTATAGGGAAAAATGTCCCAAAGAAACCAGCAGAGAAATAATTTTATAAACAAATAAGACAATGTTGAAGATGATGACATCAATGAAAGACCATAAACATTACAATAAAGAAAACACATTAAATAATATTCATGCAATAACTGAAGAAAAAGACGATAAACATAGGACATAATATCAAATACTCTAGAAATATTTTTATATTCAGCTTTTGACAGTTTGTTAGATGAACTGAGTTGGGTGAGCTTATTGTTCTTATTGGTGTCTAAGAATTGGCTAAAAACAAAGAACTGATCCTTTTGTAATATTGTTAAACAAATGGGAATCAAAATATTTACAGTTGCTTCTACAGAAAAAATGCAACTTAAAGGTGAAATACTTTATAATCAGAGCGATTTCGAAGACAAACGACAAATAAAATTCTATTGAAAGATGGAGGTGCTCTAAGCAAAGATAATGCAATAACTGTCGCGAGAGAAAGTAATTTGGGAGAATCTACAGGTGTCTTGGTTAGACGACATTCTAGAAAGCCAAAGATAAATAACATTATGAAAATGTGTTGAGAAATTTAGCCAGTTTCATCAAACGAAAAGTTCATTTCCACTTTAATAATGTCTTTGATCATTCCTCTCTTCAAACAATGTCAACTTTACTAAATATACTATGGAAAATAATTGGTTTCCATCTTGCAGTCCTGGTTTGTTGTTCCTGTATAACTTCTTTTTATTTCTAAATCTTAGGAATCATCTAAAAGACACCTCAACTCTTTCAGATGACAAAGTTAAAAGAATATCCCTGATTTAGCTTCATTATCAAGATCCTCAGTACAATGAAAATGCTCTGACCGTTTGTAAAAGCGTCTTTCAACATGATGGAAGATAAGTGAAAATAGTTAATAATTTTAGCCTTGAGGGTATTCCCATTTTTTACAAACGAAAATTATTATTCAAAGTTCAAATTAATAAAGAAGTGCAAAGATAAAAATAATATTAGAATGCAATACATGTGAATTAATTGTGAGCGTGTGTTTGTGTGTTTTCCATTCACTCATTTAAAAAGATAAAAATATTAAAAATAACATCAAGAAATTATATTAATGATGGATGGATGGATGAAAGGGCAGAATAGTATTTCAATTTAATATTTGAAAGTAAAAAAAATAGCCTTTAATATATGAATGAAAAGAAATCCACGAAATTTCCACATAAAATAATAGCAATAAATTACTTTATACTAACGTGTAGAAAAGTAATTAACATTTCTTAATAATTATAATTATTCTAATAACGCTTTGAAAACAAATTCATTATTACTTTTGTTATTATTATAATAATAATAATAATGGCGTTAAAAATAATTCTATCAAAATAATATAGTTCTCAATATGAATTATTCCTAACAATAATAAAACAAACACAATAACACATTAAACCGACACCTATTCTACTAATAATAATATATCTTTTATTTAATAATAATAATAATAATAATATGGAGATTACTGTTAACTTTGTTCCCTCACCGATCGACTTCTTCCTTTCTTTTTCTTACTCTTCTTCTTTCTCCTCCTTCGCTCTTCTTCGGCAGAATCTTCGCTATAACTTTTTGACCTCGATCTTGAGCGCCGGACTGAGTGATGATGACGACGTCCACTGTCGCTCGACTATATAATAATAATAATAATAAATAATAAATTATCCTTATATATATATATATATATATATATATATATATATATATATATATATATATATATATATATATATATATATATATATATATATATATATATATATATATATATATATATATATATTGTTCTCATTATAATTACAAAAGATAATATTAGTATTAAGAAATAAGATCACCCCTGA
>SEYY01022244.1:92500-117500 GCA_009176605.1 Armadillidium nasatum | reverse complement strand
GTGCAGAAAGATTTTATGAAAATCAAACAAATTTCTTGATTTACACGGGGAACTCATAGTTATAAAATCTAAACAAAACTGTGATATATATATATATATATATATATATATATATATATATATATATATATATATATATATATATATATATATATATATATATATATATATATATATATATATATATAAACCAAAGCAAATACGACAACCAAAGGTAATTGATTAAAAACTCTGACGGCAACTATCGTTATGAAAATGCAAAAAGGTAAATTTAACTTATTTATTTTAGGCCTAGTCACATTTTAGAAGATTAATTAATTAAATTCTAAACAAAATTTTAATCTATTGGTCTATTTCTTTCAAGTAGCTTTAAGAAAATCTTCCGTAACTGCAAGATAAATTCTCAGTCTTTAAATCTCATTTTAAATTTTTAAGCAGCAAACTAATTATTTTTGAGCAAGTTAGTTTTCCCAATCTTTACAATATTATATTACTATATATTCCTTAGGCTTAAAACACAAAAGTTAAAATTTTTTGAGAAAATGTGGTGAAGCCCAACATGCCTGAGATGCACCAAACAAATTCATAAAGGAACCAAGTTGAAAATCTTTGAAAGTTAGAACACGTACCATTCCTACATTTTTGTCAGAATGAAAATTTAAGTCTAGTTCTATTATGTGTAGGATTATGGTGTAATATGACTTGTGAAAGATAATTTGCTATCAATAGGCACGTACAAAGTTTGACTTGAAGCAAAGTGGTGGAAGTTTCAAACACCCCTACCTCCCACCCCACTCTAGCAAATTATATTCATGTGATACTAATGAAGTAACTAACTTCTAAAAATTAAAATATATTTAAATCATCACTATGATCACAAAATGTTCAAAAAATCATTCATTTTATTAACATATCAACAAAATTTATTTATTCAACATATTAAATAAGTTTATTATATCAACAAAATGTAATCAAAACGCGGAATAAAATTTTTCATAGAATTATTTTAATTGTTATATCTTTATGAAGTAAAGTGTAATGTTAATTTTAAATCTCACGTTAAATCATTACTACTATATCAATCCTACCTTATATCTACTGAAATAATTGGATAAAGTTCAACCCAAAGAGACATCGAAGTGAGTTTCCCTTGCTCGTGCAATTCGTCCAAAAGAGATACGAAAGCGTCTCTACATTTACGTTGTTGACGCTTAAATCTGCGTTTTTGTCGCTCCCGTTCTTCTTCTTCTTCACTTTCTAATTGCTTTATGTGCTCAGCAAAGACTATCAAAGCATCTTCTTTGTCCATACCTTTACACAACCACATATGAAGATATGAAGAAAACATAAATTTATATATATATATATATATATATATATATATATATATATATATATATATATATATATATATATATATATATTATATATATATATATATATATATAATATATATATTATATATATATATATATACTATTATGATAAATCCTTATATTTTAGATTTAATTTAATAAGTAAAATGATTTTAAAGTATCAAATACGCCCTAAAAGAATCTATTATAGAATGGCAACACTTCATGTTTATAACTAGCTTCACACGCTTGAAAGCTATGCCGTTACTTACAAGCACCTTGTGCTAGAACCTCGTTGGTAACAAAGTTAAAAATGTAATTGTGTTATTAAAAATCGCCCACATTAACTTAATAAATCTTCCAGAACGTAATGTATTAACTATTTAAACTACTATAGCCAAATTGTAGTTATATATTCTTTTTAACCCTAGGGGTAAGAGTTTTTATAGAGCTTTGTGAAAGAAGTTAGGGCCTAACTTGACATACTCAACCCTTATAACTATTATTTACTTTTGAATTAAATTGATTGCTTGGGTTGGGTTAGTTTATTAACTTGAATTGTATGATTGACGTGACTTACTGTTTAATCTAGGCCTTGGGTTTTGGATCAGAGTTTTGAGAGTTCTTGCTTGTGGGGTTGAGTATGTTTCTACTTGGCTGCAAAGTTGCCTAATTTACTTGTAAAAATTTACTTATGCGCTTATACAAAAGAGCCACACATCCAAGTTAATTACTTTGGAAATCAAATAAATCCTGTTACTTTACATTTGCAGAACATTTTAAATGGTGAGTTCTTTATTAATTTATTTTTATTAATTTGTAGGTTAAACTTTAATAGAATTAAGGTTTATTCTTGGCAAAAGCAGTTACAATATCTGCCTTAAGCGTTTTCAAGGGTTTCACGCCACAGAAAATTCCCAATATATATATATATATATATATATATATATATATATATATATATATATATATATATATATATATATATATATATATATATATATATATATATATATATATATATATATATATATATATATATATATATATATATATATATATATATATATATATATATATATATATATATATATATATATATATATATATATATATATATATATATATATATATATATATATATATATATATATATATATATATATATATATATATATATATATATATATATATATATATATATATATATATATATATATATATATATATATATATATATATATATATATATATATATATATATATATATATATATATATATATATATATATATATATATATATATATATATATATATATATATATATATATATATATATATATATATATATATATATATATATATATATATATTACTCACTTAGAAGATCAGTGTCTTCAGCGAAGGTGGGGTTGTCAATTAACATTTGTTGGGCATCAGACCATGTAGTTTTAAATGTAATATTTGTCATACTATCAAGAATTTCGCTCAAAACCTGATGAATATATATATATATATATATATATATATATATATATATATATATATATATATATATATATATATATATATATATATATATATATATATATATATATATATATATATATATATATATAATATTAAATGTGCTATTGAAAAGGGTATCACAATCTTTTCACTATGAAAACAAACTCATGTTTTTCAAATGAAAGCGGTACAGAGAATGAGTTACCAAACAGGCAACATCTTAATAATAATAATAATAATAATAATAATAATAATAATAATAATAATAATAATAATAATAATAATAATAATAATAATAATAACAATAATAATGCATTAATAAATAAAAATGGCTACAATACGTATCTGATTATTTATTCATAAAGAAATAATGCTAGGACACTGAATATTTAAAAAGATTAAAAATAAAACTCATTATGATAATTATCATCAACGAATCAAACATTGTGGGTTTATTTTAATAATTTCTCCATTCTTGAATCTTACCGACAATGAATTAACTTTCATTTCCATATAGGTATATCAATATTAAAGTTGAAGGACTTCAACAACATACACTTCCTTTTAAAGTCTAATCGTATCTTGCAAACCGAAAGACTCTGAGAACTATTATTATATCGAAAATAATTTACCAACTAAGAAGCCGGAACTCTGTTCTCTTTATAAATATATTTCATTTCAAGCTTTATCCCAAGCCTTTCTAGACTTTGAATACTCAGTGTTTGCACAGGGGGAAATTGCAAAATTTATATAATAATAATAATAATAATAATAATAATATAACCTTCATATTACGCTTCCTCATGGCTTTATTTTCTTCTTTTTCTTTTTTTGAGAGTGAAAAGACAACATCTTCATAAATTTCTCTCCTCTCGGATTCCGGAACAACATTCCACACCTTTAAAATTCAATATATATATATATATATATATATATATATATATATATATATATATATATATATATATATATATATATATATATATATATATATATATATATATATATATATATATATATATATATATATATATATATATATATATGCATGAAACCCACTTACATCTAAGGTTTTAAACATTTCATTACATCTATAGTACTTTATTGAGCTATTCATTCTTTCACTATTAAGCAGGAATTGTTCAAGGTCCTCTTTGGCTTTCTTCGCTTTCAATCGTTGTTCTTCCTGAAGAAGAAAAATAAAATAAATAAATAATATAAAAAATTCGTTAAACAATTCTGTTGCTTCATTTTGATTTATAGTTCCCAAGTTGGGCTTTATAAATATTAAGCATGAATTATGCTGAGTATTTTAAACCAATATAATAATCACTGAAATAAGCTGCTAAAAATCGAAATACAGATTTGAAAATGTATGTGATGAGAACATAGAATGAGAATCACAATTTAAATTTTTTCAAACAATAGCGGGTTTAATTAATTAATTATGAAACAAAAGTTGTTGTCAAACTATTGAGGAAGTCTATGAATCACAAGTGGTTGTAAAACAAAAGAGTGAGTTAATGAATCAAAAATGGGTGACAAACTATAAAGCCAGTGTATGAATCATAAGTGATTTTCAAACTACAGAACAAATGTATGAATAACAAGTAGACGTAAACTACAGGGCGAGTCTATGAACCACAAGTTGTAAATTATAGAGCGGGTTAAAGAATGAAATTGTTGTCATACTCCAGAGCTAGTCAAAGTATCAAGTTGTTGTCATACAATAAAGCGAGTCTTATGAATTACAAGTGGATATCAAAACTATAGGGTTAGTCTATGAATCACAAATAGATTTAAAACTACAGGAAAATCTATGTATCATTGGTGTTTGTCAAACCTACAGGGAAGACACATGAATAATGAGTGGTTATTAATTACCTAGAGTTTTTGTATCAAGATGTCGTAAAACTAAAGAGTCTATGTTTCACAAGTAGTTGTTAAAACTAAAAGTTTTTGTTCTTTTAAAAAAAATTATTGAATTAAAAATTAAAATTTGAGAATAATTATGCTCATTGTAAAAATGGTATTAAGAACCATTAAGATAAATTAAACAAATTTACCTTTTCTTCTTTAGCTCTCTGAACTTTATAGCTATTAAAAGCTTGTTTCTTTCTCACTAAGTTTGTTGAAGACTTCAAATCGACTGTCAAATTGAATCATACGAACTGCTTTTTCCCATGTCGCGTCACTAGGAGACGCTCTGAAAAAAAAATAAAAGCTAGTAAAAACACATTACAATTAGATTAATACTTTCAATTTTAAATTTAAAGGAAGCAAGCTGAAAATCTAGTGGGTGTGTAATATATGAAACATTTTTACTGCTCTTGAAATCAAGAATAATTACATTCTATACTATACCCACAATCAAAGTTTAACACAAAGATTGGCATAATTCTTTCAACCTTAAAGAAAAAGTTGGAATATTAATATGGATGAACAATTTGGAATAATCCCTTAAAAGTAATACTTAAATGTCCATTGTATTTTAAAGTTTGGCCAATGTCAGATTTAGCCCTCTGGATTATTTTGAATCCATGTACTTTATAGTGGATAGTTTTGACAACTTTTTTTGGGGGTATTTGTCATTTGGTAATGTATGCTGGCATTAGTACAACAACAACAACATAATAATAATAATAATAATAATAATAATAATAATGCAATAAATTGAGAATCAAATTTTATGCATGCCCCAAATATGTATCATAAATACGAATAGGGATTCCCTTTGGTCTTGAGTATCATCATCACCTTCACTTAAGAACTAAATTTACCTTCATTCTCTAAATTCAATGTTTTTCTTATAGTTGCTACTGATGCTGCTTAATACTTCTACTACTACTTACCACTAATAATAATAATAATAATAATAATAATAATGATCATTATACCTTCTCCTTCAGGAATTCTTTGAAAGCTTCAATTGCCTCCTTTTTATCTTTGAAGACGAGTTTCTTGGGTTCGGGTGCCGGTTCCTCAGGTGCTTATGTAATGGAAGAAAAGAAAAGAAATTATGTGAAAGAAGGCTACAACACATTATTTACAGTTATAAATATATTTAAAAAGCAAATTCAATTTAAAAACCTATAATCACAAAATTTAAAAAATTAATTTGTTAATGTTAAATGTTATTCATTGAAGAAATAAATTTAATTCGTTTTCAATTGTAACACCTAAGCTTGTAATATATATATATATATATATATATATATATATATATATATATATATATATATATATATATATATATATATATATATATATATATATATATATATATATATATATATATATATATATATATATATATTATAATTAATGCAAAAAGCGCACTTCAAGAGTATGCTTTATGGATAAATTTACTTGCAACGTTCTAATTATTAACATTACCAACATACCAGATATACTCGTATACCTAGCAAATTATTTTAATTATTACTTTTGCAGATACACTAGTATACCCAATAACAATTTCATGCTAAATGTATGTCATGCAAAAAATTATACGAGTCGAGTTATTTTAAACTTGGCTGAAAATAACATTCGAAAATAACTGCAACTGATAGTGAAATTTAAGGTAATTTCAAAAATAACAATACTGTATAACTAAAAGAATCAGTAATAATAAAGGAAACTTGAATAAGTGAAAAAATTTAAAAAAATAAAAATTCAATGTTGAACTTTACTAATCGCAAACCATACTCTGAAAAGCAAACTTTAAAGAGGGTCATGCGCAATTCAAAGTACTGCACAAAGAAAAAATTTCAGAAACATAAGCACAAAAAGTTAAGTGTCTAAAACATTTAAAATTTAAATAATAAGTACATGGTAAGGAGATCTCAATCTCACCCTCTTCCTTCTTAGTGACAGGAGGCTCAGTCTTCTTTGTTTCACCTAAGTGATAAAAAGATTCAAAGGAATGAATATTCAGTTCCTTGTTTTGCTAAGTTTCTCAAACAATAAATGATTATGGTATTTTCCACCTTTTTAAAAGTCAAAAGTAGCATGAATGATGAATTTCAATATTTTATTTTTTTATATAGGAAAGAGAGTAAGTACCTTAAAAACATAACATCTTACAACACTGAACAAAATTGTTAAATTTACTGCTATCGTCATGTGTGCAACTTTTTAGTTATATTTAATCAAGAGTTTAGACCCAAAGACTGATATAAAAAAAGCTGAAACCCTAAACTTAATCACGGAGTTTATACGCCTGACAAACGACTTTCTTTCATTAAACTTGAAAAAAAGGACTATACAAAAATGTAGAGACAATATAAATTTGTTTCCTAAATCTCATGCAAATTCAAGCAATCACGATTAAATGATTAAACATAACATTCCTCCCTACACACACACACACACACAAAAAAAAAAAAAAGCCAATCAAATTAAATTTATGAAGAGATTATGATAGCCAGCGTAAAACAGAACAGGACAAGACCAGCGTCATAGGATAAATATAGTTTTGATTGGTAAATTTTAGAAATGATGCCTGTGTGTGCGAGTGTGTAGGAGTACTTTTATTTGTTAAATGTTCTTCAGTTTTGTTAAGATGTGAGCTAAATTTATGAAACAAGTTAAAAACCACAATTCCTTACGCATACCTTAACTAATTTTTCATTACTAAAATAATTATATTTGAACTCTAAGTGAGTTAGCGTTATAAATGATTTAAGACAGACCTACTAAAGATAAAGATTCTCAAGAAACATCTTTCTAAAGTGTATCAGGTGAATGAGCGTACGTGTTTCACTACAGAATTACTTCTGTAGTGAAACACGTACACTCATATATAAAGCAAAATAGTAAAATATATATATAGGAAAATATTATCAGTCTCTTAAGCTAATATGATCAATAAACAAAAAATAATTATATTAGGACAAACATCACACATTTATTTTATTTTTAAGAAGGAAGCCATAAGTAAAGTCAATTTCCAGACAATGTTATCGATGGAAGTAACAGGAGCCAAAACTTTCTCTAAATAGGTCCTAATGGATTTGACATGTTTAAAACTACAGTATATTAAGCTAAAAGTTATGCATAAGGATTTGTATAAGGGTCAGGGAGAATATGTGGTAAGAGGATGCTTCTTGTTTTAATCACATTCAAATTGCTTCCTTTAGAAATGATTATTAACAGAAAAATGATCATTTGTATGTGAAATGGTAAATAGCACAAAAATATATTAAAGTGTTAATCCAAAGAGATTTTGCATCCATGAACAGACCGGGGCCCAGGCTAAAAATCAGGGAAAACTGGGGTATGCCTGCCGGGGCTAAAATGGTAAATTTAAGGGGTCAATCCAATTTTTTTTTAAAAAAATTTAATTTTCAGCCGATTCTCCTGAAATTTTCAGTGTATATAGCTTTCTTCCCGGTGGAAAAAAGTCCATTTCTAGTGTTTTTCTGAGTCTATAATGGTTAAAAAAAAAAATTTTCCTTTGGAAATTTGACCCTTTTTCAAATAAATGACGGGGCCAAACCACTTTTTGGAATGACCTGAAATTTGAACTGTATATTCAGAATCTATGGGTTACAAAACCTTCCAACAGACTTTTGTTCCCAGAGTTATAAAAAAAAAGTTATAAGCCCAAAACTAACCAACTATTGAAAAAAAAATTTTTTTTTTTAAATCCACTTTTTTGGACAAAAAAATAAAATAAAAAAACTACAACTATAACATTTCTAATTTTTGGTGGGTGTATAGAGGAGGGATGAACCTACAAATTCCTCTCTATACTTTATTCGATGCGATTCGTTGGTTTCGAAATACAGCCTCTCAAAAAAGGTCCATTTTTGACCAAATTTCAAAAATTCCCAGTTTGAGAGGCAATATCTCTTTTCAAACAAATAGCATTTAAAAAATAAATAAAAAAAAAAAAAAAAAAAAAAAAAAAATATCCAAAAAAAAAAAAAAAAAAAAAAACTTTTTTTTAAATAATTTTTTTCTCCGGAAGGGTACAAATTTTGCAAAAAAACAAATTTCGAGTACTTATAATTTTTTTTTCTAGATGTTATATCAAAAATCTTTTCTCACTAATGAAGAAATTGGGGTTAAGATACTCAGTTAAATTTTCAGCTTATGTGGACCAGTGGTTTGACCTCGCTATCCATTCATTTTTTTCAACTTTGGGTCCAAATAACTTTCAAAACCGTTATAGGCTCAGAAAAAAAGCTCTAAATCAACATAGAACTTCGGGAAAAAAACGCATATACCCTGAAAATTTCAGTTCAATCAGTCTAATAAAAAAAAAATAAAAATTCAAACAAAATATAAGAAAATTAAGATTTTTTTTCTTTTTTTTTTTCAATATTTTCTTTTTCTTTTCTTTAGACCACTCCTTTTCTGCTAGTGAATGTTCATCTTTTTGTTTTGATTTTTGATGCCCCCATAATAGATTTGGTTGAAATTTTTTTACTTGGGGCACCCGGAGATTATCCTCTAATTTCATGACTGCACATGTTACATTTAGCTATTACGAGCCTATTCTGAAACATTGTAAAGTACTCCCAAACTGCTGAAGCTGATCTTTTAGCCATAGTGACTGAAAGTATAAACAAAATAATAATTTTAAAATAATGTAGCTAAATAATACAAGTTTGATACATAGCAATAAAATAAAAAAATATATATAATACAGGTTATATTGATAATTTTATATATTAAATTTTTTCAAACTTTATCTTAGGGTCTTACCTAGGTAAACCTGTTGAGTCATTATTGTGAATCAGAAAAAAAAAATTTTAACTTTTGTATTTTTTTTAAACTTTAATATTACAAAATCTGTAATTCTATGAAATATTTTTGGAGAAAATGCATATAATCATTAATTTAAGCGAATGTTGGCTATTCTATTCTTTCCTAATAATTAAATAAACCTCAATTAAATTTATATCTAATTTTCTTAACCTAAAATTTCAGTGCTTCTAACCCCTTTATAAATTTTAGGCAGCCCCGGTCGGTCACTATTTGCATCAGTAATGAAAATCAGTCAACAGACATATAAAGCATATGAATATCCTTACATATTAACCGCAAATATTATACACAAAGGGAGCCTATGATACTTAATAACACAAAAAACTTGGGTAGTGCTAAATGCATAACAACAATGCTTGAAACCATGCAAATCTTATCCATGTTTCAAATCACTTTTATTCTATGTTTCCGTGGTTTCTATAGGTTTTAACGAATGGTTTAAAATTTGGTAAAGAAGTTAATTGTTAAAAAAATGAACTAAAATCCTTATTTAATACAATCGGGAGGTAAAAGAACTGCTGCAACACAGGGACACAGATGTGGACAGTTCTGAAGAAAAGTAAAAACTTAATATTATATCACTCGAGATAATAGGCAATAAAACTTATTTGTTTCCTTTTATGATTTTGTTTACCTAACTATTTTTATCTTCACATTGGTTAAACGTCATAATCCCAAGTGATTTATATTTAAAATAATAAAATAATAAATTCGACTTAAAAAACTTGGAAACATTTCCAAAGAACTTCTTTCTATGATGACTATTTCAAAATGAATTGGAAAACTAAAATCTTAACTCTATTAATTCAAGAAAATTATTCAAAATTCAACAAAATCATGGACACATGATACTTAAGATTTAAATCCAAAAATTTAAAGTAATGACTTTTATGTCAATACCTTTTGGAGGGATCTCGATTGCTGCAAGAGTCGCTGCCATGGCTTTATCAAGAGCAGACTTTTTATCAGCTTCTTCTCTGAAAATAATGAAAAAATTTAAGGTCAAATTGAGGTTATTAATTAATACTCAATATACAGGAAAATATTAAAACTTTACAACAAAGATATAGACGAAATTTTTGAATGACAGTTTTTTAACTTTCAGTCACAAAAATAGAATCAATTATGATTATTAATCATTAAAATTTCTACAAAAATCTGTTTGAGCAGTAAAACGTTCATCACTTTAAAATAAATTTAAATATGAATGATACAAAAATATAGGCCCAAACACTAGCTATTATTAACCAAATATAATTGATCTCCATAAAAAATTTCAAAGTGATTAAAATCATAAAAAATTTTGAATGACCTTACTTAAAGAATCAATAAGTGAGGAGAACTTTTTTTAAATAACTTTAAAAATAAGAATATAAAGGAATGTCACAAGAAAATAATTTGAAGTGAAGAAGTAATTAGAAAAAGAGAACAAATGAATTTATTAGGAAGAATGAGTCAAATAAATGAGTTTACGAAATAAACAGATTTTTAATGTTTATTTATTTATTTGATTTTTACTAAGTAGTGAGCTTGTTTTGTAATAAATAAATTACAGTATACAGTACACATATGATAAACCATTTTGCAAATTTGAACTACATACATAAATGAAGTGATACTATAGAAAAAAAGAACAATATTGTGAACAGTAAATAGCTATAATAGAAAATAGATAAAACTAAAACATGATATTAGTTTTTAGCATTTTACCATTAAATAAAAAGAAAGGCTGTTCTAAAATTTTGTGTGAATCGACAATAGGAGATTTAGGATCAAGAGGGTTGGTGAGAGGTCTATTGATCAGAACTACACAATTATTATACACTTACGATGCCACTTCTTCTGTTATTTTTTGTTTTAAGTCTTCTAATTCTTTAGGAATAGTCCATCTAGATTCTTTGGTGTTCACATTGTGGTAATATGTTTTACCACTTTCTGATTTGTACTCTTTCCAAGGACACTGAGATAAAAGAAGCTACAAATATAAAAATATACAAAAGAATTAGTATAACATAATATACTATAAACTAGAATTTGAAAATGCCAAAACCACACCCTGACCCATTTCAAAGGAAAATACATAGGAAGCCAACTAATATCATGAAATTAAAAATTACTTTTAACAAACCTCAGCTGGAGATTTCAGTTCATCAGGTTTTTCCCATGATGATTGTCTTGTTGCAGTATTATAGAAATACGTTCGTCCATCGGGTGCTTTATGCTCTGTCCAAACGGTTTTTTTGCCCTTACTAGAGACAAAATAGGTCATTACTTTAAATAATAAATAATGAAGCAGGACAAACTATTGAAGAGTGAAAATATTAATAAATAATATTAATAATGATGATGGTTAGAAACTATGAAAAGTGATTTAGGCTTAGCTGGCTAATTAGGGAGTTGTGAAAAGGAACCACAAGAGTAATTGGAACATAGTAGAATAACAAAACAATTGCATGGTACTAGTTGGGAAAAAAGAAATATTTTATGAAATAAAAATGGGACAATGAATTACAGTGAAAATAAATGAGCAAAACAAAAGAAATTTCATTATCATATTGTAAAATATTTTTTTGTTTTTTTTGTGCAACATTACCAAATTTATTTTAAATAACTCTACTTTTCAGAAAAACAGAATACTACTATGGAATATATATATATATATACAAACAAAACAAAAAATATATAAAATATATAAATATATAAAATATATAAAATATATATATATATATATATATATATATATATATATGAAACACACAAAACATACCTTGACTCCTTGGCCAGTGGAGGTGTATTGGGTGTGGGAGAATTACTAGATTCGGTATTAGTTGCAGGAGAGTCACTTGAAGATATTGAGGGAATAGCTGGAGGAATATATGGTGCTGCATTTGGAGATATAACTTGTGAAGTAGATGGAGGAGTAGCTATACTTGACAATGGTGGCGACACTGTAGCTGCAGGGGTTACTGGTGTATTCAACTGTGGGCCTGCAGAAATGACAGCAGAACTTGAATCTGAAAATGTACAAATAAGACAAGAAAAAATAAAAATCATGGTTACATATATATATATATATATATATATATATATATATATATATATATATATATATATATATATATATATATATATATATATATATATATATATATATATATATATATATATATATATATATATATATATATATATATATATATATATATATACTGGCGAAAAGTTGCAATCATAAGTGGCATTGATGTTGCCAAAAATAGTAGTACGAGGTCCAGCAGCAAAGTCCTCCCAACAGCAGTTAATAGACAGTAGGAGGGTAGCCTTGGAGCAACTAACCTTTGATAGTTTTTCTCTGATAATATCAATGGCAATAACACAAAATGAGTGAATAATATAATAACTTGCATGACGATGATGAATAATAATAAAAAGATTATATAAATAAATAAATAGATACATATCAAAAAAAATTAAAAATAAAAAGAATAACAATTATCTTATAACACTATGTGGCATATAAAATCAAAACACAAAGATGAACATTCACTAGCAGAAAAGGAGCGGTCAAAAGAAACAGAAAAGAAAAAGAAAATTTTGAAAAACAAGAAAAAAAATCTTAATTTTCTTATATTTTGTTTGAAATTTTTTTTATTATTATTTGACTGATTGAGCTGAAATTTTCAGGTTATATGCATTTTTTTCCGAAGTTCTGAGTTGATTTCGAGCATTTTTTGCTGAGTCTATAACAGTTTGAAAGTTATTTGAACCCAAAGTTGGAAAAAAAATGAACAGTTGGGTCACACCACAGGTCCACAAGAGCTGAAAACTTAACTGAATAATCTTAGCCCCAATTTCTTGCATTGGTGGGAACAGATTTTTGATATCACATCTAGAAAAAAGTTACAAGAACTTGGGGGAAAAAAAAAAAAAAAAATTGCAAAAATCGTACCCTTCTGGAGGAAAAAATTATAAAAAAAAAAACTACCTATTAATTTTTTTATTTGTGGATTTGTTTAGAGGAGGGACAGGGCAACAACATTTATTTAGTGCATTATTAAATGCTATTTGCTTGAAGCGAGATGTAGCATCTCAAACTTTGGGAATTTTTGAAATTTGGTCAAAAATGGACCTTTTTGAAGGCTACATCTCGAAACCAACGAATTGCATCAAATAAAGTATAGAGAGGAATTTGAAGCTTCATCTATCCTCTATACACCCACCAAAAATAAGATATGTTACAGTTGTATTTTTTTTTTTTTTTCCAAAAAGGTAATTTTTTTTTCAAAGAATTTTTTTTTTTATAGTTGGTCAGTTTTTGGATTATAAAATTTTTCCTATAACTCTGGGAACAAAAGTCTGTTAGAAGCTTTTGTAGCCCATAGAATTTTGAATATATAGTCAAAATTTCAGGACATTCCAAAATGTGGTTTGGCCAAGTCATTCATTTGAAAAAGGGTCAAATTTCAAAAAAAAAAAAACTTTTAAAATTAGACTCAGAAAAACGAAAGAAAACTGACGTTTTTCACTGGGAAAAAAACTAATTTACAATGAAAATTTTAGGAGAATCATCTGAAAATTAAAAATTTTTTTTGAAATTGGACTGTCCCCTTAAATATAATTTGCCATAAACCCAGGTTTTCCCTGATTTTTAGCCGGGGCCGGGGCCATGGTCGGCTCATATGAGACAAGACAGAACCCTGAGGAACACCTGAGGAAACCCAGAGGAGGGTAGCTTGGAAAGCAGTGTTGCATGCCATATTCAGTCAAATGCCTTAGATATGTCAAGAGCCACCAGACAAGTCTCCTCATATTTCCTAAAGGCAGAAGACCATAAATGTGAGATATTAAAGTGTATCACCAGAAGACCTCGAACATCGAAAGCCATACTGGCGATCAGAAAGGAGGGAATGAGATTCCAGATGATCCAAGAAATGAGAGATGAGAAGGGTTTCAAAGATCTTAGAATACAAGTGAGAGCTATAAGGCAGTTGTTAGAAGGATCAGAGTGGCTACCCTTCTCCGGAACAGGCTGGACCAATGAACGCTTCCAACACTGAGAGAAAGTACTTGTATTGAGGCATAGTGGAAAAAGTTGAACAAGGGACAGAGCCAGCTCAGAAGCACACTCCCTTAAAACTCAGGGAGGAATGCTGTCCAGGCCGCTTGCCTTCCTAACATTCACTGATCTCAGAAGCCCATGCACCTGATCAAACATAATCACAACTAAAGGTATAGGACATCTGAGAGGAGTAGTAGTAGGAGGAGGATTGTTGGAGTCATCCAATGTTAATTAGAGAAGAACAGGAGGCCAAAAAGATTAGCCTTTTCAGATGGAGTGTTAGCAACAGAACCATCAGAGTAAATAAGAGGAGGGAAGGAAGATTTACAGAAGTTGTTAAGAGATATTTTTGGCAAGATTCCAGAAAGTGAGGTCCCACAGGGTTCTGTGCTGGGACCAATTTTGTTCCTTATATATATATATATATATATATATATATATATATATATATATATATATATATATATATATATATATATATATATATATATATATATATATATATATATATATATATATATATATATATATATATATATATATATATATATAATGATTTAGACAAAGGTCTTAATGTAAGGTTTCTAAGTTTCCAGTTGATACCAAAGTGGTCACCTCAGTAAGGAATAATGATGGATGCATAAAGCTTCAAGGTGATCTAGATGGACTTCTTGGTTGGGCAGAGAGGTGGCAAATGAACTTTAATAGTAAAAAATGTAAAGTTCTTCATGTAGGTTACTCAAATGAAGGATTTAATTATGAAATGAATGGGGAGTGGCTTGAGACTGTGGACCAAGAAAAGGATTTAGGTGTGATTATTAGCAGTAATCTGAAAGGTGGGTGATCAATGTTTGGAAGCAAGGAATAGAGCTAATAAGATGTTAGGTATAATTAATCGCAATGTAGTTTACAAGAGCAAAGAGGTTATAAGCAAGCTATATAATAGCTATGTTAGGCCAGCATTAGAGTATTGTGCACAGGTTTGGGCTCCTCATTTAAGAAAAGACATAGATATGCTGGAGAGAGTACAACATCGAGCAACAAGGATGATTTCTGGCTTTGAAAATAAGAGCTATGAAGAGAGGTTGAAGGAGTTAGGAATGTTCTCGGTTGAAAGGAGATTTCTCAGAGGGGATATGATACAAGTTTACAAAATGTTTGCATCTGACAGCAATACAGAGATTGAAAAATACTTTATAATGGACCGTGGAAGAATAACTAGAGGACATGATAAGAAAATTAAAAAGAAGCCATGCCATCTCGATCTAAGAAAATACTCTTTCAGTAATACAGTTGTTAATTTTTGGAATGGATTGCCACAAGAGATTGTTGACTGTAATTCTCTTGTCAAATTTAAAAGGGGGCTAGATATATTTATGGATGGTTTAGGTATTATATAGAATAACTGGACTAAGCCAAATTGGCAGGTATATATGAATTTTAGATCAATCTATGACTAAGCCTAATGGGCAGTTTTTTTTTGAAGTGGGTGATGGTTCATTGAATATTGTATGTATAATTGGGCTTAGTTTTATTTTTATCTTTCCATGAGTAAACTGATGACTAGGGATAGGATAGACCTAGTCTTTCATGCATGTATTAGTATTGATAGTTATTATTTGTTTGGACTGGGACAGTCTCGATAGGCCCTTGTGGCTTCTAACTGTCTCTATTTTCTATATGATCCTAACCTCTGAAAAAAAAAAGTTTCTATGTTCAGTCATTTTGGTGCTGTGCACAGAAAAATTTTTAAAAAAATTTAAATTTTTTTTTGCATTTTTTTTTTTTTTTTTTTTATAAATATAAAAAAAAAAAAGTTGCAGAGGTTGTACAGTTGGGCAAGATACACATTTTTTTAATTTAGAACAATTTTTATATTTCCAACCATTTTGGTGCTGTACACAGGAATTTTTTTAAAAAAATTTCCATGCACAGCATCAAAATTGTTGGATATACAAAATTTTTTCTAAATAAAAAATGTGAATCTAGCCCAACTTTAGAATACTCTGAAAATTTCATGTAGATAGATTGAAAAATATGTTATTAAGACATTTAAATAGTTAGTTTTCCCCCACGAGGTGGTTAGTTTTACCATTTCAGAAAAGCTTTAAAATTTTCCAAACTTTTAAGAAAATTTGCATTATTTTATATGGGAACACCTAACTTCCTTTTTTTTTTATGCCCATTTTGTTAGATTCTTTCATAGTTAATATTTTTTGGGGACAGACTTTAGAAAAAATTTTGTATTTTGGCAAAAAAAAGTACCCAAAACGAGGAATTTTTTTTAAAGTTATAGGTTATCATTTATTAAATTTATTTTATATAATACAATGAAGACTTTTCTACCAGAAAAATTCAAAATTGAAGATATGAATAGTTTCTTTCATAAATAAAACAATTTGATTAAAATTTACATTTGAGGGTGGTTAACCCTGCATGGTTAGTTTTCCCCTGATATATATATATATATATATATATATATTATATATATATATATATATATATATATATATATATATATATATATATATATATATATATATATATATATATATATATAATAAAATTTCACATATCACAGGCATTGCCCTATTCGGGGAGAGGAACTTTTGTAGGTAAAATATACCTAGGATCCGCAAGTAGGATCAAACCACCACCCTCAAGCATGTGAGTCAAATCATTCTACCATATATTATATATATATATATATATATATATATATATATATATATATATATATATATATATATATATATATATATATATATATATATATATATATATATATATATATATATATATATATATATATATATATATATATATATATATATATATATATATATATATATATATATATATATATAGTAAAGTATGGAATATATTTAACGAACCTGTTGTTGGCTGACCATAGGGTGCCATAAAACCAGGAGGAGGAATATTGAATGCTGGCCTAGGACCCAAAGTTGGCATAGGTGGAGGAGGGGGTCCAAATCCTGGTGGTGGTAATCTTGGAGGCATTCCAGATCCAGGAGGTGGCATTCTGTAACCCATTGGTGGGCCTTGAGGTCCTGGACCTGATCTTATAGGTCCACCAAAGGGAGGCATAAGAGGAGTAGTACCAGGAGGTCCCGGTCCCATCATTTTTTCACCAGGCTTCTGTAAAAATGTAAATCATAAACAAAGGAAATAAAATAATGTACATATAATATATTTGCATCACTCATATTAGATACTTAATGAATTACGTAACCAATTTTAAATACAAAATGTCTTTTTAATAAGGTAATATTTATATGCTAAAGACTAAACAATATCTAAATAACAATTTACTGTATATTTTTTTTGTTTCTCAAAGTGCTTTATTATTTTCTTATTACATCCCTTATTATAACTAATTTAAGAATTATTAAGATTTTATGAGGAGGAGAAAGAGAAGGAATCGCCTCTCTTTTGATAGCTTTCAACAAGTAAAAAGAGCAAATTAATATTGAAATTGACATTTGAATAAGCAAGGAAAATGCTTAAAATTGAAAATCAAATAAAAAAGCAATTCATTGAATTTTCAGAAATTGAAACCTTGAGGAATCTGAAAATCAGCTACATCAAGGAAGAGCAAAAATTATATGAATAAGATTTTGGTGCTGTGCATGGGAATTGTAAAAAAAAAATTCCAATGCACAGCATCAAAATTGTTGGATATACAAAACTTTTTTCTAAATAAAAAATTTGAATCTAGCCCAACTTTATAACCTCTGATATATATATATATATATATATATATATATATATATATATATATGCAAATACATTTGAAATAATGTTGTGAGATTTATTGAGTATATCCATAAAGAACCATAAGTAGTGGCAAAGAGAATTACTCTATTTATATAAGCTCAGAGAAGGTATTAAAAATGAATTTATATCAGCCTGCAACAGAGAAAGACCTAACATCTACAAAAATATATTTTAAATGGCTAATAAATTAAAACTCCTGATAAAGAGTTTAACAATAGGAAAAGTCTATTGTATTCCTACTACTACTACAAAAAAAAAAGTGGTGGGGAGAGAAACATTTAATAAAAAAAAAACTAAACCATTAAATAAACAATTCTTCACTATCATTATTTTTAAATTTCAAAGTTATAAATATGACTATTGTAGAAATACAATCACATGGGAGTGTACATAGAAATATTAAAATCAATGATAGCAATCTTCAATATGACAACTCTCTCATACACATCTAACAAAAATCTTTTGAGTACTTGGTGCTTATAATATTCTGGGAAAAATACTGCACTTAATCCACTTTTTATGCAATTTCCTTAAGTAAATTCTTTTGATTATTATGATCACTTACAGTCTGTATATTTTTCCTTTCTTAAATATACAAAGGCTAGTTTCATTTTTAGTTACTGTAATACAGTTTATTATTTTCATAGTAATATTCCTTTTTTAAATATACAAAGGCTAGTTTCATCTTTAGTTTTACTGTAATACAATTTATTATTTTCATATTGTTAATATTCCTTTCTTAAATATACAAAGGCTAGTTTCATTTTTAGTTACTGTAATATAATTATTATTTTCATATTATTATTAATATACAGATGTGAAATTAGTACACAATTTCAACTTAGTCCTAAAAGCTTGAATCATCAATGATTAAGATCAATAATTTAAAAAATGATATCGAAACTATTAACCACACATGCAAACTGCCATACTAATGGACAAATAATACCAAATATTTACAAAGAATTACTTATGAAACAGTTAATTCTGACATTGCTAAATTTCATTTTTCTTTGTTTTTCTTTTATAAAATTGTTTTAATAAATTTGTTTACTCATTATTTAAAATTTCTATATATACCTAAATTATAACCACAACACTTATAGCCTATACCTATGACTATCTAAAAAAAAAAAAAAAATACTTTGTATCACAATTATTTAACCAATTTCGAAAATGTTTTTCTATAACTTTTCATTAAACAGTCAATTCTCTAATGAAGTTGATATTAAACAACAGACTTATTAATAATAAAACACATCCTCCTAGACTAAGCAATAATGATAATGGAAGTTTGGGGAAATTTAGACTAGAATTTTTCTTTTTTTTAATCTTAATTTATTTTTTCAGTTACAAATTTACATATACAAATATCATGTACTTTACATGTTTTGATACTAAACTGAAATGGACTTCTGGGGAGATGAATTTGTCCTTTGAGCCCATTAAAATTATACATAATATACAAAATGTCATTAACAAGTAATGAATGATTTGATAGATCATTTCCTAAGTATTGTACCTTTTATTTAAAAAAATATGCACACACTCTCCTCCTCACCAGTTACAATTACAAACTACAGCCCATATACTAAAAACCACAGGAAGTCATTGAAAAATAATAGAAACACAAGCAACATGTATTTTTTAACTGTATCAAAAAAATTTACTTAAATACAAAATTCAGCTGCCTTATAAACCACTTACATAAATGTTATGAAAAACCGTTCAAATAAAAAAGAAATTGGGATGTAAAAGAATTTAATATTTTTTTTAAAAAAAATAAAAAAATATGGGATATAAAATGAAATGAAAATCCTTAGTAAACTTTATAACTACAAATATAATTTTCTTGTGTACTACTATTACTTATGTAATAATAATACAGGAAACTATATGAAAGCTCCATAAAACAAAATAGTAAAATGCTTTTAAAAAGTTAGCAATAATAAGAAATACATACCATTGGTAGGCCTTGATGGCCAGGACCAGGACCAGAATTAGGGGTAGGAGTTACAGGAGCAGCAGCTCCAGGTCCAGGAGGAGATGGGCCAGGCCCTGGTCCTAGTCCAGGTCTAATAGGTAGTCCATTCCTAAATGGGGGAAGTGGAGGAACTGAAGGAGGTCCAATTATTTTTTCATTATTGTCTTTGTCTAATCTTTGACCAGACATTTTTTGCTTGTATAAATCTTTCTAAATAGTTTTATGTATTACGTATTTTACCAAATAATCATTTTTAAAACTGTGAAAGATTAACCAAAAAAAATGTAAGCTACATGATTTTGGGTAGTACAAAGCAAAAGAGATTAAATTCAAGTAAGAAATATATGGTTAACTTTATGAATATATATATTCAAAGGTTATTGATTTCTAAGTATTAAAAGTTTATGCAAATAATTTAAAGCTGTTGTTGATTTATAAAAGGGTATTGACTTTTATTAAAATTAAATAGTTCAGATCTTCATACTTGTCTAGATATTCTAAAAAGGTAACAAAACTTAAAATCAAATGATGTTAGCAATTTATCTAAAATTTACCTAAACTTTTAACACATTCAAAAACCTGGTAAATAATGCTTTGATGGGAGCTCAATCGCTTAAAGTTGTTTTTGAATCATTGTTTTGGGTGTGAGGATAGCTCAACAGTAGAGCATCAAGTTTTTATTGGTCTCAGTCACAACATGCAGTGATTTGACCACAAAGGAAGGGAGCCTTCTTTATCTTCCCATTATTGTTTTGTTTTCCAACTTATTTATTGTAGTTATTGAAATGCTAAAATAATTTAAAATCTTGAGAATGTGGGAAAGGCAGGGTGAAAACCTGGTGATGGGAGCTTGTTTGCTTAAAGTTGTTCTTGAATCATTTTTTTAGGGTGTAAGGATAGCTCAACAGTAAAGCGCTGATTTTTTGTTGTTCTGAGTCGCAACATGTGGTAGTTCAACCCCAGAGGAGGAAAGCCTTCTTTATCTTCCCATTATTATTCTTTGTTTTCCAACTTATTGCAGTTATAATTTATAATCTTGAGAATGTGGGAAAGACAAGGTGAAAACCTGGTGATAATGCCTTCATGAGAGCTTGTTTGCGTAAAGTTGTTCTTGAATCACACCTTTTTGGAAGTGAGGATAGCTCAACAGTAAAGCATTTAGTTTTTGCTATTCCCAGTCGCAACATGCAGTGGTTCAACCATGGAGGAGGAAAGCTTCCTTTTTCTTCTCATTATTGTTTTTTGTTTTCCCATATGATTTGTGGTTATTGCAATGCTAAAATAATTTATCACTAGAGATCATGAGAGGTGAAGTATCATGAGTCAAAGTCAGTCAAAAGTTTTTCCTATGTAAACTTTTGATACCCTTCTTTCCTTTTACAAAAGTCCTGTTTCACACAAACCAAATGACTCAGCACTTCTTTTATAAAAAATAAAGAAATTTTGAAATATTTTATTTCTTTCTTTTTTATATTAAAAATATATTTTTTTTATTGGCCATTGTAATTACACTAATATATATATATATAAATTTTTTTGAAATAAAATTTGATTTATAAATTTAATTTAAAATCAAATATAATTATATTTAAAAAAAAATAAAAAAAATAAATGTAATTAAAACGGCTACCTTCTTCCTTTTGCATTACTTTAAAAAAATTTTGGACTTTGTTTCCAACCACTCCCAAAAAAAATAAACTGTTTCAGCAGAAGTTGTTACACCAAAAATTTTTTGGGCTTTCTAGCTCAGACCATATATTACATCTATGGAGCAAAGACCCCTCTCTTATGCTCTGCCATAATTTGGCATTTTTATATTAAAATAAAAGATAAACAACAAATGTTCAGCTCTTACAGTAAACAAGGAAAAATAAGAACTTTATGCTTTTTCTAATATTCTTGTATTTATTTTATTTTTTTTTTGAGTTTGAATCCTCCTGTGAAAAAACACAAAGTATTCTGAGGCCAAATGAAAAATTCAGGAAAATATCCAAACAATATCCAAAAATGAAGTAATTAGTAGGTAGCATTTAAATGAAATTATATCTAATTTTTTTAACCTAAAATTTCAGTGCTTTTAACCTCTTTACAAATTTTAGGCAACCCCAACCAGAACCCCAGTCCCAGTCAGTCCCTATTCAGAAGCAAGGAAGAGCTAATAAGATATAAGTATAATAAATCACAATGTAGTTTACAAGAGCTAAGAGGTTATAAGCAAGCTATATAATTGCCTATGTTAGGCCACCATTAGAGTACTGTGCTCAAGTTTGGGCTACTCATTTAAGAAAAAACATAGATATGCTGGAGAGAGTACATTGAGCAACAAGGATGATTTCTGGATTAATGAGTATGAGCCAAGAGGAGAGGTTGAAGGAGATGGGAATGTTCTCGGTTGAAAGGAGATTTCTCAGAGGGGATATGATACAAGTTTACAAAATATTTGCATCTCACAATAATACAGAGATTGAAAAATACTATATAGTGGACCATGGAAGAGAAATCAAAGGATATGGTAAGAAAACTAAAAAGAAGTTATGCCATCTTGATCTGAGAAAATACTCTTTTAGTAATTGGGTTGTTAATGTTTGGAATGGCTTGCCACAAGAGATTGTTGACTATGATTCTCTTGCAACATTTAAGGGGGGACTAGATAGATATATTGATGGTTTAGGTAACGTATAGTATAACTTGACTAAGCCATATTGGCAGGTATATATGAATTTTCAGATCATCTTGTGACTAAGCCTTTGAATTTTAGACCAGCTATATATTGGCAATTTTGTAGTGGGTGATATTCACTGCATGTTGCATGTGTAATTAGTTGTATAATGTTATTAGTTAAATTTACTAAATATATGTAGGGGCTCAGTTTTATTTTTATATTACTTTGCATGAATGAACTGATAACTAAGGATAGGGATAAACCTAGTCTTTGTTGCATGTATTAGTATTATCATTAGTACAGTATTTTTTATTTTGACTCAGTCTTGATAGGCCCATGTGGCTTCTAATTCTCAATTTTCCTAATGTTCTAATAATTGAATGCATTTGCTAGATTAAGCCTATTTCCTGGCTGTAGGTATATTTACACTTCAAGTGCAAATTAGTTTGTTTTTTTTATGCACTGAGATACCCAGCATTCTCCAAGTTATGCCTATTCAGTGGATGAGGATTTGATGGATCTAACACTAGTTTGAAAATATAACCTGGATTTAAAGGGTTAATGTACACCTACAGCCTGCAAATGCTACTTGAAGGAAAATGTATAACTAGAGCCAACAGATATGCCTAACCTCTCAAATGATATCTCAGTGCATTAAAAAAAAATCAGATTTTACTTTTGTAATTAGGCTGAGTAGAAAAAAATATTTGGGCCTGTGTCTCTAAAGAATTACCTTCTCTGCTTATATAGCTATAAGGCATAGGCACATTCAATATAGTCAACCTAATTATATTTTATAACATTATTTTAATACTTTAAATATTTTTAAATTTATTGAATTTGATTTTCCACAACTTTTAAATAGTTTTTCTTTAATTTAAATTACATTTTCAGTTTATATTTTTAATAACTTAGTTCCAGGTAAAATTTAAAGACAAACTGCACAATAACCCATTTATTTCAGTATATATTGCCCTTCATAATTTCAATAAGGAATAAAAAAAAAATAAAAATAATGTTCACCTGGCCCTTACAATTATGGCGAAGTAATCAAATTATACATGCAATTATCACTAAAGCACCAGTTCTATAACCTACCTCTATAAACTATCTGCACTAACAACAAAACGCTCAAAATGTTGGTGGAAAAATCAGCTAAAGGTAAAACATCCACTCACAATGAAAAATCAAACTAAAATCCCTAGAGAATGTATAGAATATTTAGCTAAAACTATGTAATAGCATGGTCATAGTCAGAATGTTTGGTCTAGCGTTGACGACGACCTGAGGGTCAGTATATTTTCTATCCGAAGCATTTTGTTAGTAGGATTTAAAACTTCAGTAAATTTTTCGTTCCCTCTGGTATGATTTGCTCACTAAAATAATAAAAAATAAATAGTACCATGGTACATAGATATTACATTAATATTTCTTAGGAAATAGGATAAATTCAATAGCCTAATATCAATGAATGCCAAAACAGTACCGATATAAATATCGATATTCATATTTTTTTTTAACGATTGCATTGAAAAATAACAATGATATTTTTTTAAAACAAACATATCGATATTTTAACCTTAGTATTGAACCAAGTCAATGAATTGAACATACTTTAACTGTAGTTAAAGTCTGTGGTATTGAATTATCGATTATTTTCTTCAAGAAATTTGAAGCAGTCCTCTGTTCTTTTATAAAATAAAATTTAAACAAAATGTTTGTATTTTTCATGTAAGTACGTGATGGATTATGGTGATATTTTTTCTGACTCATGAGAGAACTGGAGGTCAGGTCATACATAACTGCCGTTTTGCCTTCAACTAGAGCTGAAAAAATCACTCGAACTTTTGCCTAATTT
>SEYY01022244.1:82500-85000 GCA_009176605.1 Armadillidium nasatum | reverse complement strand
TTAGATAGATAGATAGATAGATAGATAGATAGAGAGAGAGAGAGAGAGAGAGAGAGAGAGAGAGAGAGAGAGAGAGAGAGAGAGCTGACGAAAACCTTTTTTCTTGTCTTTTTTTTGGGGGGAGGCAAAAAAAATTTGGTGTTAGTAGTTGTTGTTTATTTTGTATTTATTATTGTATTATTTTTCTTTATAAATGTGGATTTTAAATATACCAATGCATCAGCATGTTTTTGTTGTTTCCATTTTTATGTTTTTGTGTTTTTTATTGTTTGTTTTTTTTTTTCATTATCATTTATCACAATTCAAAAAGATAAGATAGTCATATCACCGAATCAAATATTAAGTTTGATCAATGGCAATTGTTGATCAAATATTATAAAAAAAGATTGCACAAGTTTATTTCCTACAATATGCTTCTAATTGGAAACTCTCTCTCTCTCTCTCTCTCTCTCTCTCTCTCTCTCTCTCTCTCTCTCTCTCTCTCTCTCTCTCTCTCTCTCTCTCTCTCTCTCTCTCTCTTCCTTTATCCGAATGGCCTCCTGTGTTCATAATGAATTCTTTGTGATTGATTGTACTTTTCAATCAGTATTAAAAGGGAATTTGCCCAATAACGTGGGAGTATAATAGTGTGATATCTAAAGCCATTGACTCTTTCCCATTGTTATTCATTATTTATTCTTGAAAGAGAAAAAACAGAGTTGAAGATAATATTCAAGAAAACTAACGTTGAATCTTAGAAAACTCTCAAGGAAACCACTAATAATAATTATTTAAATTAAGTTTTTACATTGTTGCTCCGTATAACAATTTTAAAACGGAGCTTCAGTCTCATTTGCTGAAGGAAAAACAAAAGCAAAAACAAATAAAAAAAGATCATCTTTCATAACCTTTTTCCCCTCCACCATTTTAATACTCAAAATATTTCACCAAAGAGCGAGGCTTTTAATAAAATTGCTTAAATTTATCAATGTTTAAGACCTGCAATTCTGTGATGGTAAGATTTATAAACTTGCATTTAGAAGCATTACAATGAAAAAAAAAATAATCTAAGAGAAAATGGATTTAAAAATAGAATAAAAAGGAAATAGAATATAAATTAAAGCGAATATATATATATATATATATATATATATATATATATATATATATATATATATATATATATATATATATATATATATATATATATATATATATATATATATATATATATATATATATATATATGAATCGGAAAGCAAAGTTTGCCATTTGGGAATCTGCATTTAAATTTATCCTTCCGTGCTGATGCGAATATGAATGGTTATTTTAAAGATACCGTAATTTTTTCTTGGGTTTAGCTTTCATTTAAATAAAGTTTTGAAGGGTGAATGAAAAGCAACCTTTCTTTTCCTTCTGACGTTATGCTTCTGATTTATTTTGGCAAAACGCTCGTTAGAGTTCGATTGTCATTGGTGACCATAGATCTGGAGGAGGGACGGAATCTCGAATAGAGGGATCAGTAAATTTTTTTGAGTTGACATCAGAATCAGACTTGGGTTTGAACCCTTCAGAAAATTTAATGGGAATGTAAGTTGTAAAGTCTTATTCAGGATTCAAAGTTTCTAGAATCAGAATTAGAATTCGGTATCATGTGATCCAAATTAGTTGGAATCGGAATCAGAAATCCAAAACATTCGGAATCGGATTATGGGGTCGGATTATCTTGTTAACGACTCAATGGTCTGTCTGTTTGTCACTATTATCAGTCTGGGTTTTAAAATAATTGTTCTTAATGTCTGGCGAATCCTCACCAAGGAGGAGTTCGTTGTTTCTCAAATACGAAAGTAATTCCCTTACATAATCATTCGCAAAACACTATCAACTTTTTGGTTTCTTTGGAAGTCTGTTAAACAGCATATTTAATTGACTGTTCTTGTTAACAGACTCTCAAAACAGGCTACAACAACACTGTCATTCAACATGGAAAGTATAAACAAGGAAAAGATAATGAAAATAATTTTTTTTTTTTGTTTTTTCAGTATTTCTAAAAGCAAATAAAATTAATTCATAAAATACTGTTGATCACATTATTATTAAAACTACTCGTATATTTTTTTTTGCAAGTAAAAAAAAACAAAATAAATAAAAAATGGCAGCAACGAAATAAATTTTAAGCATCCCAACATTAACTTTTCCCCAAGTTCGTATGAAGACACGATATGCATATATATATATATATATATATATATATATATATATATATATATATATATATATATTATTATATATATTATATATATATATATTATATTACATATATATATATTATATATAATATATATAAGCTGAGATTTTATGATACCTGATAAATTATTTCTCATCCATTCTTTGACCAGACGTGAACCGCTATGGTCACTCTCCTATGAAGCCTCAGAGTCAGAGTCACTCTTTCTTTCTCTATATTTACTAACAAATGCCTTTAACTTACATACTTCAAATATCATGCGTCTTTGAATGT
>SEYY01022244.1:72500-77500 GCA_009176605.1 Armadillidium nasatum | reverse complement strand
GTTGTTTTCCCGTGTATAGAGTGTGCTTCACACATCTGGGTTGGTTTCACTCGTACAGCTTTACTTAAAAGGGCGGAGCCGGACACCATCAGGATTCCCACCACTTCTTATTAGATCTGCTATTCTCTCTCTGCTGCGCCTCGCAAGATCCAACATGAAACCGACCAAATCTTCATCTACACATAATGTAATCCGTCATTAGTTACAATGAATGCACATTGAATTGAGCAATTGTTTCTTACAACTTCATTTAATTACTATCTCACTGTTTACTCTCAGATCTTGGAGCGAAACAATGGTTCTTTCTCTCGTACTACTGCGCCATGCTACCATACTCTTCTAGAAGGTCCAAACTTGTTGATTAATATTGTGAGCATCACTTTACTTACTTCACTCGTTTCACGTTCTCGTTCTCGACGCTTATCATTGGATCTCTTACTCAATCTTTCTATATCATACCTTCCATAGGCTTTACTGACTATTGCTCATATTACTTACAAAGTAATCATATGCACTATATAGTGTGTTTCAAATATCTGGTAACATTCTCGCTTTAATCTTAAATTTTTCATGCTTCTGTTGACTTGACAACACTCATTCATAGAATGCAAGTTTTATTAGTAGTATAATGCTCTCTCTTATAATTTGAGTCTTTTCTCCGTGAGGAATCTCCCATACCTCTTGGCGGCGAATATTTGCTTACGATGCTCTGAGTGATTTTTCTCCTCATACCTCACCTACCTACATACTATCCCCCCCCCTAACTAATATATAATCTAACATTAGCCAATAAACTGCAATCAAAATAGATTGGAAAATTATAGTGAACATTCAGGAAAGTGATTCTACATTTCTCCATCACCACACACACGACACGCCACCAAGCCGCCACCACACACAACTATACAAAATTTGAATATATATCTATAAATAAATTATATAATATATTCCTTATATTATAATTAAATATATATAGAATATATCTATTTAATTAATAATATAAAATTGATTATATTTATATTTATTATATATATATATATATATATATATATATATATATTATAAAATATATAATATTAATTTTATTTATTTATTAAAAAAAAAAAAAAAAAAAAAAAAAAAAAAAAAAAAAAAAAAAAAAAAAAAAAAAATAATATTAATAATATTATAATATATTTATATATAATATATTATTATATTATTATTATGATATTTTATTAATATATAATATATTAAAATATAAAGGGGTGGGTTTAATGAATATGTATAATGTAAAATAAAATCAATTTTTTAATTAAGTTCCATAATTATATGATAGAGTAATTAATTAATAAAGAAATTCGTCTTTCTTGTTATCTACCCAATCATACGCAAGGTGTATATATTTTTTTATAAATCTAATTCCTCTCTCAAATAATAATAATAATACACTTCGAAATACTATCAGAAAAATCATGCAACATATGAATAATAACCCAATACTATAAGACCCCATCTCGAGAATAATCGAGACAGAAAAAGTGTAATAAGGACATAAAGATCGTGTCTACTCTTTTCCTTGCGATCCCAATCTTTTTTTCCTCGAAGAAGCGGACATGTAAATGTGCGTATATTTTCTGATATGTTATATTAGTTTGATTGTTTTCTAGTTTCCCGTTCCTTGGCGCGCTTATTCCTTTATTGTGTCGCAATGATTATTATTAATCGGTTATATGCAGTTTCCTACCCTTTCCGGAAAAATAGTACGATCTCTTTTATTTGGTTTTGTTATTAACTTTTATTAGGACTTAGTTATATGATGCATAATATTATATTTTCTATTACTTGATTATTGGCTCTTGGAATTTCTTATCCCTTATTGTCAAGACTATACCTTTAATCTAATGCTTTTTGTTTACTCTATTTTTATGTTATTTATCTTAAAAATACTAATACTATATAAATAAATTTTTACTAATTCTTAATATATACCATATATTATTAATTATTTATGTATTATATATAAGATTATTCTATATATGATGATCTTTATAATTATATATAACTCTATTTATTATTATATATACTTAATATTATATATTTATTATATATATAATATAATTATTACTACTTTTTTTCTTTATCTATTTATATTATATTTAACTCTATATTTTTAATAAAATATATACTTACTATATTAAAAATATTATATATATTTATTATAGTGATTTACTAGTACCAATTGATTGATTTGGATGTTGATTCCTTTATTATTAAATATATTTATATATTATTAGATAATTTATATTTATATTATTATAATATATTAATTGTGTTGTGGGTATATAGTGACATTCTTCATGGAGATAAACTGATCACACTCTTGTTATTCGATACCCTCGTATTTATCCTCTTTACGACAGTCTCCGATGACAATTTTAACGAATATTGTTCAACTTTATAAGTAATTTGTAGTTAATGTGTATTCTAAAGCTGGTCCCGCAATATATATAATAGATAATTGATAGAGTACTGGGTAATATTCTAATAATAATTAGTTATATATATAATAAATTATATATATTAATAATATTAAATATAATATATATATATATTATCCTTTATTATTATTAAAATTATAAAAAAAAAAAAAAAAAAAAAAAAAAAAAAATATATTATTAATAAAAATATATTTAGTTAATTATTATTATAATTATTTATTTTTTTAATATTTTCTCGTTATAATATTCTCCATATAATTATATATATTATATTATATTATTTTTATAATTTAATATATTTATATTATTATAATATATATGATCGGGTATTAGTGTTTATTCAATATACCCGTATTTTTAATTGGAATAATATTTTATAAGAGCCCATTCCTCTATTATAATTATCCATCATTCTACCCTCCTATATAGGGTCATTTGAGTTATTTTGTGGCATTGGGTAATCGGGCTTTTCTCTTGCTTCTTATTGTATGTTCGATTTTATGCGACCTCTACTTTGTAGATTTACGGGTAAGGGGGCCTGTGCCACGTGATAGATCGTAAACTTCGTACATCTTCCTTCACTGATACAAAATCTCTACGAATTCTAGTAGTTTGAGGAATTCGTAGTAATTTCTCGATATATTCTCCTTTTCCTGCCAATGACTACCCAGATTCTTTCTGTATCTTAACTATAACTGTAAAAATATTCAGACATACTTCTATTGCTATATGATATATATTTTAATTGTCTTTTTATATATGATTTAGGTGTAATCATTTATAAAAGAATCATACTATCAATATTATATATATTTATATTTATTTATAATTAATTAATATATTTATAATTATATATATAGTAATAAATAATAATATTATTATATATTATTATTAATATATTATTTTTTAATATATTTATATTATTATACTCGTATAGTTATAACAGATGAAGAGTAGAAGTGAGATGAGAGAGAAAGATTCAGATGAGAGATAAACGAGAAGCGGGTGGTACGCCCCGGAGTAGACGAATATGAAGAAAACACATATAGAAACTAGAGGCAAAGATTATATAACTGACAAACAAACCTATAGGAATTATCAGGCAAACCTGGTATTAACAACTTACACTAATGTTTTATATAGTGAGAGAATCATCAACCACATTTTATTCTTTTCTTACTTCCATCATTATTATATAACATAATTAAATTACTTCGAATATATAAAAATTATAAAATTATTATAATAATATAAATTAATATTAAATAATATATAATCATATTAATAAGTTAAAAGAAGCATTTACTTGATTATCCATCCGAAAATTTCATTTGAGGAAAATAATTTATTATATATTAAGTACCAAAATATTTATAAATATAAGTATTTAGAGCTATGTTGTACATCTGTCGTAAGTCCCACAGTCTATCGAATCCCGCCTTTTGCTTTACGAGTCTCATCACAAGGTGTAATCTCACTAGTGAGAAGTAGAGGTAGTAATACGTAGCGCACCTCTGAGAGTATTCAATGCACAAGTATAGCGTGTGGTACTGTTTTCTCTATTCTATAAATCTATCTTTATCTGTCTGTATTATAGTGTGGGTAAAGCTGTTATAATTATATATAATATATTATAATATATATTATATATATTTATATATTAATATTATTTAATTATTATATATATTAATTATATTATATTAACTATATATAATTATTTTATATAATATATATATTATATAATTATATATATATATTATATCATATATATTATATCTATTAATTAATTATTATAGTTTTTAATTAATATATATATTTTAAATTAAGATCAATCATTTTCTTATCCCTAAAATAATAATGTTTAAAAGTACGATAGCTGGTGAAATAAAATTAAAATAACCACAGCCTGGATACACAGCTCATAAAAACCAACTCAATTGATTACCATAGAGGGCGGTATTCACCGTACATAAGCTTGAATATGAAAAGCGGAGCAGCTTTGCTAGCTTTCATGTTCTTCACTCTACTCTGACATTCATACATATTTTAAGTCTGATTTCCGTGACCGTGTCGGGCTTTGATTTTTAGGGATAGTTGGATGAGTTAGGAGGAGAAAATTTGGTTGGGTGGTGGAGTTTTAGATTTCTGGCTTAAAAATGGGAACCGTATTCATGCATGTGCCACCGAGTAAAATTGAGTCATTTTATGAAGTTGAAGGTGGCAGCTTAGGTAGCAATGCATTTTATTTTTAAGTAGAAAAAACTCGAACTTATAAATTCAACTTAAGAAATGATATCATCAGTTGCATTATGGTAAGCGACGCTTACCTAGCATACCCTGAATGAACGCCTCCTATTGAGAACATTGTACATAAGAGTTCTGTCTTATTTCAGTAATAATTATGTTATTAATCGAAGTTGAGAAATAAACCCTTAATCTGACGTTATTGTGATTGAGCAACTAGTGTGTGATGTTATTAGAGACAAATTTGATCTTGAAAACATATTGTCCTTTTTTTTT
>SEYY01022244.1:57500-65000 GCA_009176605.1 Armadillidium nasatum | reverse complement strand
ATATATATATATATATATATATATAATATATATATATATATATATATATATATATATTATCAAATAATAATAATATGGGGTAGCAGTAGGTCATAAAAAATGAAACAAAAAAAATCTTTTCATATCATTTCCTAATATTTGCTCACATTAAAATGCAAACAAAGATTAAACAGAATTAAATTCGTTCTTTCAAATTTTTTATCGAATGAATATTTACAACTCGAACAAAAGTCTTTTTCTTTTCATAAAATAATTGTCGGGAATATTTTAGCGTAAATTCAATAAATATCTCAATCGCCAGATTTGAATTTGACAACTGCCATGCATAGAGAGTTATTAGCGCGGTCTTGAGGTTATTTACTTTATATTTAGACTTATATGAAAGAGCGAGTCTTTAAACACTCAGAAACACTGTAGATTATATATATATATATATATATATATATATACTATATATATATATATATATATATATATATATATATATATATATATATATATATATATATATATATATATATATATATATATATATATATATATATATATATATATATATATATATATATATATATATATATATATATATATATATATATATATATATATATATATATATATATATATATATATATATATATATATATATATATATATATATATATATATATATATATATTACGATATATATCATATATCAAAAAACTATATTATGGTTGACGAATTCTGATTGATGATGTAAGGTTGAATTCTGCAATAAAAATATCTCGTCCGCAACATTTCAAATAAGTTTGATATCATTTATTTTTATTAATATTCGGGCAAAAGATATATATATATATATATATATATAATATATATATATATATATATATATATATATATATATATATATATATATATATATATATATATATATATATATATATATATATATATATATATATATATATATATATATATATATATGGTACACTTTGGACGGGTGCCGCGCAGAAAAAGAGCCTCATGGGATTTTGATTTGCAATTGCAAATCATTCCGCCCAAATCAACTTCATGTTCTTTCCTTACACCATTTTGGATGGGTCAATACATAAAAATTGGACTTAAGTCGGGTGAAGGGGCCCCTTGGGGCCTCGTGAACCCCCAAAATCGGTATCACGAAGTTACCTGAGCTTGCAGAATTGCTACGTTCAACTCCCTCTCTTTCCTCACATTTTTTTTTTTTTTTTGAGGTTCAGTTCGGCTGAAATTGACTCGAATCTTGGGACCGTGTCCGTGGGGGGGTCCGTGAACCGACAAAAAAAGGTCAGGAAGTCCCTGAGATTGAAACATCGCGCGCAGTTGCAGAAAAGACCGTTAGGCTCTTTTTTCTGCGTAGCACCCACTAAAAGTGCACCATACTACTACTTATATATATTATATATATATATATATATATATATATATATATATATATATATATATATATATATATATATATATATATATTTATATATATATATATATATATATGGGAGGACGAAAGCGCAGTATTAAAGTGATGCAAGTACCCCCAACTAGGCATAACCCATGGAGTGATAGGATGGGCTAGATTTTTTTTTCGTTTCACTCCGTTGCCCTTTGGCTTGTTTCCTTTAGCTTCTGGCCTTTGCTCACACGATATATATATATTATATATAATATATATATATATATATATATATATATTATATATATATATATATATATATATATATATATTATATATAATGAATATTAGATTCTAATTAACCCTAAATGAGAATTTGATCTTAAAAATCCATCTATTTAAATAATGAATTAAAATATGACAGAAATTTTTATGCGAATGAATAACTGATGAATAGCTGCCATCTATATATATATATATATATATATATATATATATATATATATATATATATATATATATATATATATATATATATATATATATATATATATATATATATATATATATATTACAGATCGCCACCACTCCCGAGCAGAGCCCTTTTCAAGGAGGGGGCACACACAAGGGGGAAGAAAACTCATTCAAACACAGACCTAACGCACATTCCTCATGTGGGCACAGACGGAAGCCTTAAAGAGTGGAAGATTAAATACAGGAGGAAAAGTAGATGATGGTAGAGAGTTCCACGGAACAGAGATGGCTGGAAAGAATGAGGTACCACAACGAGCTTTCCTAGGGTTTCTCACTTCCACACAAAATTGATACGAAAGCAGGGCACCCCTTGTGCAACAAGGACGACACAACGGTGAAGGAATGACGAGAGGCCAATTCCCTCGATCATCTGCCATTGTAGTACCTATTGAAAAGAGATAGTGCGCCAACATCACGTCCGCAGAGATAGTGGGTCAAGAGAGTTTGAAAGTAGGGGGACATGTTATTAATCTTTTAGCTTTAGACTCAACCCTATCCAGAAGAGAGGAGGAGCCGGAGCACCCCCAGATGGGAGAACAGTACTTCATACAAGGGCGGATATGACCCTTATATATTTGGAGTAACTGCTCAGAAGGAAAAAATTCTCGCAACCTGAACAGAACTACCAGCTTCTTAGAGACCGCTTTAGCAACCATTGTAATATGTGGTTTTCAAGACAGTTTATTGTTTATGTTTAGACCAAGAAGGTTAATGTTATTTACAGGTGAGACGGGAGAGCCATCGAAGAGGATAGGAAAGTTTGGAGTTATTTTTGAGAGAGAGATGTGAAAAAGTTGAGTTTTTAAAGAGTTGAATTTCACAAGGTTGCTATGACCCCACCGTGAAATCCCGTCCAGATCGGCAAGAATAGAATCGGAAAGTATATATATATATATATATATATATATATATATATATATATATATATATATATATATATAGATATATATATATATATATATATATATATATATATATATATATATATATATATATATATATATATATATATATATATATATATATATATATATATATATATATATATATATATATATATATATATATATATATATATATATATAATATATATATATATATATATATATATATATATATATATATATATATATATATATATATATAATATATATATATATATATTATATATATATATATATATATATATATATATATATATATATATATATATATATATATATATATATATATATATATATATATATATATATATATATATATATATATATATATATATATATATATATATATATATATATATATATATATATATATATATATATATATATATATATATATATATATATATATATATATTTTAGGGTGTCCCAACTTTTAAAAGTTCATGGAATTTATTTGCTCGTGTCATGCTCAAAGGTGGTTAGTGGCTAGGGTTGAAATAATTCCTGTGTTAATTTCGAATAAATTGAACAATATTTAGGGGTTCCGACATTTGACGCCTTTTTAAAATATTTTTTAAATGTTGCTAAAACACTTTGACGATTTGAGTTGTTATGCTCACTTTGTAAAAATATATTTTTTATGAAATTTATTTTCCATTGTAAATAAGTGCTTTTATTTTAAATGTATTAGTATTTTAGGTCAATTTTTTTCAATTTCAGATTTGTTGTCACATTGTGCATGTGAAAAAAACACCAATGAAGGATAAAGTATCATAAGAAATTTTTACAAAGATTGATAT
Organism: Armadillidium nasatum; assembly: GCA_009176605.1. Taxonomy (NCBI): domain Eukaryota; kingdom Metazoa; phylum Arthropoda; class Malacostraca; order Isopoda; family Armadillidiidae; genus Armadillidium; species Armadillidium nasatum. The sequence continues at coordinate 61,311 of SEYY01022244.1, read as the reverse complement.
ATCTACAATAATAATGGCAATAACGAGATTAGATACCAGTTTGTGGCTTCTTGAGAAAACTCCAGTATCAGTTCTCTCGAAATCTCGATTACCAGGTAAAATGCATTTCTTACTTCTTTCCTTTTACCATCATCGTGTTTTGAAAAAGACTGACTCACAATCTGCAAAGGCTGTAATAACACCAGTATTAGAAATTTGTAACAGGGCTAATTCGGACTTTGCATCAACCTTTACTCATGCCTCCATTAAGCTGAATGCTTTGGCTCAAAGGTATCGAAACCTTCAAAAGAATAAGAAAAAGACAGTGGCCAATTATGATATGCAGAGAGATATATTTTTATCTGATTTAGTGGATATAAAGAAAGAATCTCACATATTCTTCAGTAAGTTCTTATAGAATTGAATTGTTCTCCTTTAATAAACTCTTCCTCTAGTACTCTATTTTTACTTTCCCAAAGTCTACGTTAATATTTTTATTTTCAATGATAAAAGATTCCAAAAAACTTTTTGTTTTCAATCTCAAATGAAACGAATATTAATTTTGCAGATTTTTTAAAATCAATTTTATGGTCTCATTCTGTGTAGATGCGATGCAAAGTTTACATCCACTCTTCTCAAACTGTACTCATGCTGGTAAACACGCCTTTCGAAATCATTTGTTTCTTCAAAATATTGCATATCACAGTCATTACAGTTTGCGCAATATATCCCTCTATTTTGTATATATATTTTTATTTAATTTAAGAATAGAAGAAAATTTTCTCTAGATTGTATCAGGAACCGATTGTACGAATGAAATAGTGCTGGAAAAAATTATTTTTATATTATGATCAACCTGATAATAAATACCGATTCTATCATTACATAATTCTTTCTTTTCGTCGTTTCTTTCTGTTCTATAATTTTTTTTCCTTTTTTTTATGAGATCTATCTCAGTATTTAGGTATTTAGGGAAACGAGTGAATATTTTTTTAGAGTTCTGGGAAATTGAGCTATAATAATCCCCATTTTTATATGACAGGAATGTGCTGAGTACCAATGAACATATGAATTGGCAGACGAAGTTTTTCGATAAACTGGAAAGAAACTGGATGGGGAATATTTTTGCCAATGCTAATCATAATATCTAAGAAGGATTATTTGCCATCAATCATATTCTCCTTGTAGAATTTTACGGAGGAAACTTTATTTTACTCACCTGTGAGATATATATAATATATATATATATATATATATATATATATATATATATATATATATATATATATATATATATATATATATATATATATATATATATATATATATATATATATATATATATATATATATATATATATATATATATATATATATATATATATATATATATATATTATATATATGTATGTGTGTGTGTGTGTGTGGTGTTGTGTGTGTGTGTATGTGCATGTGAGGTTTTAGAGTCTCTAGGAAAGTGATAGAGAAGAGAAGAAGAGCTTTTGAGACTCTGTTCTCATCTGATGATAGAAAATGATGCATTGAAACTCTTTATTAAAGGATGACACATTTTCCCTTCAACGATTTTTCCTTTTCCTCTTTTACACAAGATCAATTTTTTCCCCTTTTGGGGAATCAGTTTCAGCCTGAGGGCAATCACCGAGATTTTAATTATCATTTTTTATTATTTAAAAATTAGTTAATTTTAAGCTAATTATATTTTTATTTTACTTTCTTTTTTGTAGCTGCAGCGATGATAATAATAATAATAATAATAATAATAATAATAATAATAATAATAATAATAATAATAATAATAATATATAATAATAATAATAATAATAATGATGTAATAATGATGATTATTTAATAATAAAAGTAATATAATAATAATAATATTAATAATAATAATAAGTAATATAATAATAATTATATTATTATTATTATTAATTATTATTATTATTTTATTATTACGTATTATAATTATATTATTTTATTATTATTATTTTTTACTTATATATTATTATTATTATTATTATTATTATTTTATATTATTATTATTATATTATTATTATTATTATATTATTCATTATAATAATGAAATCTAAAATCTTTTCTTGCATAATACATCTGAAGATTTTGAAATAATTTAGAAGAATTTTATGTTGAATTGCGAAAATGAAAATTTTTAAAATAATATTAATAATATTTTTTTATAAGTAATAAATAATAATTATGCCCCGATAATACCTTTATAATAATGCAACATTTAATACTTAATAACAATCTTTCAGATACAAAATGATAGCAAATAAATGTTTCGCTTTTCAAAAGGCTCTTTTAATTCTCAGACCAAATTTTTTACTTAATATATATCTTAAGGTAATTAATAAACAACTATTCAACAAGCAAAATGGTCAACATGTAACATGTAAAACGTTGTGCTGTGGTAATAACAATGAATATCTTAAGGGTACCATAAATGAGGAAAACAACATAAAACAGACAAAATACAACTAGCAAAGCTATCATAAGTAAAGATTTTAAAACTAATCAATATTTAAAGACATACGTACTTCAAAGAGAATCTAAATGAAAAAAAGCCTCTCTCGACTTGGAAAACAACAAACATTAAACAATAAATGAAGATGCTTCATCTCTGTAAAAAAAAAAAAAAATACCAATAAAAACGAACGAAATATATACATTGTAAAGCTGCTGTATAAGCCACAAAACCTCAAATAATATTACGTTGCCAATTAAACCTTTGCCATTTGCAGATCCAGAGTGGAAAACAGTTTTCTTCCTTAGAAGTTTCCACACAGGATGAAAACAGTTTAAATGAAAAAAAAAACATGATATATTCATTCCTTAAAATAGGATATTAAATTAATTTCAAAGCTCTCGGTATTATTTTAAAATCAATTCGAAGAAAGAGTTAAGAATGTTCCTGAAAATCTCAGAGACTTATTCATCTAAAAGCTGTCAAGCAATGATCGTTGTAGATTTTTCTTAGAAATAATAGTTAGGAAGATTGTATTAGGAATTGTGATGAATCAGATGTCATATTTTCTCATTTGCGGAAGCAGATGAGGACACGAATGTAGATGTACATTTTTTGACAAGTGCGGATGCGAATGCGGATGCGAATGCTGATGTTGAATTCTCGCAAGTGCAAATTAGGGTGAAGATGCGGATGCTGATCCGGATGCGTATGACATCACTAATTAGGAAGGCTTTGCAATTTATCGGAAGGAAAATATCTGCAAAAAGAATAAAGGAAAAAATAATATATTTCTTGCTATTTTAAATTTAAATTTTGTTTTCAAAGCTATTGACGATATATATATATATATATATAATATATATATATATATATATATATATATATTATATATATATATATATATATATATATATATATATATATATATATATATATATATATATATATATATATATATATATATATATATATATATATATATATATTATATATATAATATATATATATATATATATATATATATATATATATATATATATATATATATATATATATATATATATATATATATATATATATATATATATATATATATATATATATATATATATATATATATATATATATATATATATATATATATATATATATATATATATATATATATATATATATATATAATATGTGGTGTGTAATTTTTATTTTTTTGTATTACTACTATTATTTTTTTTAATGATTTTTCGTCAAAGTTCCCATCATCATTTCATATTTTCTGAAAGTATCAAATATTGGATCCTGCTTTTCTTTTAATTCTCTCTTCTACTA
>SEYY01022244.1:50000-52500 GCA_009176605.1 Armadillidium nasatum | reverse complement strand
ATACACTAATACTGAAAATGTTCACGTCAAAGAAAGTTCGGAAAGATGATAAATTGATTATATCCTTGACTTTAACATTGGAGTACACGTAAGATTGAGAATGGTGGTTAACAATGGTGGGTGTTAAAGAATTTGAGAGAGGAGGGTTGAGACTATGTAGTATATGCAGTTCTCAATGGATGAGGTATGCTACTAGAGAGTTCAACAGACTAGTGTCCATTGTAATAACAATAATATTGTAAAGAGAGTTACGCAACCATTCGAAGAGTAAAAAGAAAAACAAAAGAGGTAGCCAGAGGGAAAGGATTTATAAGACAAAAATCAACACTCCACCTTTTCAAGGAGATGTATAAATGGAATCAACCCAGATGTATGAGGCATACTCCATAAAGGGGCGAAGACATCTCTTTTAAGAGGAAGCTTGAAGGAATTCTAAAAGTGCCTCAGACCATCCAACCTATTTGGAACTTGTTTAGAAAGAAAAATAATGTGATTTTTCTAATCACGAAGAATTTTGATGATAGATGAAGATTTGAATTGTTTAGAAATATGTTATAGGTGTGTGGAAGATTATGTTTAATAGAAAAGATGAAGAAACTGAGTTTCAAGGGAATGAAATCAATCCTGTTTTCTCTGCTCCAATTAAAAATTCGAGAAAGCGTGAGTAAATTCATGTTGAATGGGACGTCTTCTAAAATGAAAGAAGTTACGAAGGGCATTGTCGCAGGCAGTGAAGTAGATAGATAGTGAAACAATATATATATATATATATATATATATATATATATATATATATATATAATATATATATATATATATATATATATATATATATATATATATATATATATATATAATATATATATATTTTTTTATATTAAAATAATTTTAATAATAAATAATAATAATAATAATAATAATAATAATAATAATTATTATAATAATAATAATAGTAATATTAATAATTATATTTTATAAATATAATAATAATAATAATAATAATAATTAATAATAATAATAATAAATAATAATAATAATAATAATAATAATTGTAAAAATTAATTATATTTTAATAATAATAATAATAATAATAATAATAATAATAATAATAATAATAATAATAATAATAATAAGCCATAAAATTTCATCGATCAGAATTTTAGGAGACCGTCTAGTGCTAAGAATATTGTCGAAAGATTTTAAAAGAAGTTATTAAAACTAAGGACGTACTTTTCAACTTTTCAACTTGTGAAGCACTTTTAAATGAAGATCATAATAGGACTATGTGAGAATTTAATTATGTGTAGAATGGATGAAACGACACTTATGTTGAATGGCCAACAAATACAAGTTTAAACCGAGGAAAAGGTTTTAACAATTCAAAGACTGTATAACTATAACATCAAATCATGTTTCTATCTATTGATGATTAAGAAACGTGATTTATATAAACTTCTTTTTATGGAATCGTTGTTTTTTTAAAGCAGAATATACCTATGAATAACATTTAATGTATGAAGTTATCTAATTTATTAAAATATTTTGTTATACTTAATTCTAGAAAGTTATTTTTAATTTCACTATTTTTAGCTAAAAAGTGTTTAGTTTTTGTCTAAAAAACTGAAGTTTTTCATCATTATTATTTTTTTATATTATTTTCACATTTTTGTGATTGTAATTTTATTAATTTACTTAATATGAAAAATAAATCATTCCTAGTAAATATTATTTCGGAAGAAAATTTTGAGTTTTTTATTATTGAAATTCTTTTATTAGATTTTAGAATTGTTATATATAAAATTTCTTTAGGTAAAACATTCAAATATGGAAGAGATTCGAGTAAATAATAAAACTACCTTTTAAAACAAATACTGTAATAAAAACTTCTAGACTAATAATAATAATAATAATAATAATAATAATAATAATAATAATAATAATAATAATAATAATAATAATAATAATAATAATAATAATAATAATAAAATAATAAAAGCGAAGATGATTTTGTGTTTTCCTTTCCTCTCTGTTCACGTTCCTTTTATGAATGGATTAGAAACTGATAATTATACCCATGATTCTTCAATTTATGTATATTATATATATATATATATATATATATATATATATATATATATATATATATATATATATTATATATATATATATATATATATATATGAATGTTGTTTTTTGTTTGTGCGTTTAAAAGTGTGAACCTATGATACATTGTAGAGTTTAATTTTATATATCTCGATATTATATCTGCTTTTATTATTTCATGACACTTTAAATAATTTTCTATCATAAAATATCAATCATTGCACCTATCTTTCACTTTTCTCTCTTAAACTAACTCCCACGTCTCTCTCTCTCTCTCTCTCTCGCTCTCTCTTTCTCTCACTCACTCTCTATCTCTCCCTTTCTCTACCCCATTTCTTTCACTTATTCCTCCTTATCTTTCCTACTTATTCAGTGCAGAAAGAATCATTTTAATTTG
>SEYY01022244.1:32500-35000 GCA_009176605.1 Armadillidium nasatum | reverse complement strand
TTTCAAATCATTGCAGTTGCATGATCTTTTTAATGGAAATATTCTTCTTTGCATAGAGTTTGTATCATATATCTGAGGTAATTCAACAAATGAAGCTCTCTTAGCAAGAGTGAAATTCATAAAATTTTTTGCGTATTAACTATTAACATCAAATTAACTAATTATCTTCAATCTCTTTCTGATTGCCGAATTGTTGTATTATTCTCCTTTTAATGAAGCTATTACACAAACACGCATATATATATATATATATATATATATATATATATATATATATATATATATATATATATATATATATATATATATATATATATATATATATATATATATATATATATATTCAAGAATATTCTTTCAATTCTATTTGATAATACAAGTTATCACTTATTAGCAAATCCAATTATCACCTTTGTTACAAATAATATTTTTAGAATAGTTGAAATATCTTTTGATGTTATTCTTTCACAAATAATATTTACTCTTCTTTTATGCTATGTATTATTATTATTATTATTATTATTATTATTATTATTATTATTATTTTTATTATATAATCTATTTGAGCTTCAAAGAGTTTTAATAATAATTCAATTCAAAGTTTTTTTTTTTATTCTTTTGATTAAACTCTAAAGAGCATTTTTAAATAATTTAATTTTTTTTTTTTTTTTTTTTTTTTTTTTTTTTTTTTTTCTTTAGCTTTTTTTTTTTTTTTTTTTTTTTTTTTTTTTTTTTTTTTTTTTTTTTTTTTTTTATTTATTATTATTATTTTTTATTATTATTATTATTATTATTATTATTATTATTATTATTATTATTATTATTATTATTTTATTATTATTAGTAGTAGTAGTAGTAGTAAGCGTAGGGAGGGGTTTCATTATTTATAAGAAACGATATTTGGAACATCCAAAAATAATATTCTCATTGATAAATGATACTATAGTAGTTCGGTTGTGCTTATTGAAAACAAGTCCTCAAAATAACACTTGTGGGGTTATATAGGCCCCCAAATGCCTCAAAATTAGAATTTATAAGTTCTCTGGAACCCATCATTCACACACACTTTCGTAACACAAAGTTGATAATTTCCTGTGATTTCAACAGTGATCTATAATCATTTCCAACGCAATGATGTCAAATGGTCTGATCAACTATATAGGTATTGTTATATATAACAATACCTATTCCCCCTAATAATATTGAGGACAGAAACTCCACTCTAGTGAATCACGAATTCGGTAATTTATACTATGATATCAATCCTTTTGTAATTAAGACTGACATTTTCCGTCTTGTAAAATTAAATAGTAATAAAACGCAAACTCCTACTACTGTTAATTAAATATAGAATATATAATGAGAACTGCAGAAGAGCGTTTGTAAATAAGGTAAAAAAATATTGACGTTTCATTCAAACAGAATGATCAAATTAAACACGGATTTGAAATTCAAACTTTTTTAAAATTAATTAAGCACGTGTTACAACGAGTCCTTAATAAAAATTAAACAATCTCGATCAAAAAGAATTCAAACCCTTGGATGAAACCTGGTTTAAAATATCGATAAATCAGAAGCATAAACTCTACCTCAATTACAAAGAAGGAATTATATCATTTCAATTATATAATAACTTTCATAAACAATTAAAAAATACTACGTTAACAAATGTAATGACTTTGACAAGGATTTTTTTAAAAAAAACAAGGGGTCTAATTAACAGCTTAATGAACAAAATTAAATTAGGAATCAGGTAGTAAAAAAGAACTAAATATAGATAGTCGAACTTAATAATCACTTCGTAAACATTGGCAAACAAAACGAGGTTAAAAATTTTCCAAGCCAAACCAAAATTTGAAACCATTTTAGTACATTGAGGTGCACGCTTTTCCATTAAGGATATCTCTGACTCAGAAGTTATAATGGTTATTATGGGTCGTAAAAAATAAAACATGTGACATTCGTACCATTCCCAATAGTATCCTCAAATTCATTCCCAACATAATTTCTTCCCAATTAAAATAAAGACATTTAATATTTCTTTACACACGGGTAATTTCAAACATGTGTTTAAACTCACATGTGTAACACCGATTCACAAAAATAGTGATAAATCCATTTCTCTAAATTATAGACCAATTTCAATAAACTTACTATTAGTAAAATATTTGAGAAATTAATATAATGCAACTCACTGAATACCTTAATTCAAATAATCTCCTTAACGATTTTCAATTTGGCTTACGAAAAGGAAGATCAACATATGATGTTCTTGTGTGCCTGACTGAAAAAAATATATGAAAACATTGACCGAAAAGATTCATCTGTGCTATTATTACAGGATTGTACATAAGCATTTGATTTAATTGAAAATGATATTCATTTAAAGAAAATAAATATGATGGCCATTGAGGGATACCCTCTGCAATGGTTTAGATCTTATCTATTATAACTGTAAGACCTCAGTATGTAAAATAGTGGACATTCATTCTAATACACA
>SEYY01022244.1:22500-25000 GCA_009176605.1 Armadillidium nasatum | reverse complement strand
TAAACTCTAGTAAGAAGAATGCTTGTCGAAGAATGCAGCCATCAAAACATTTATTGCTGACTGCTGCGTTTTAAATTTCTTTGTCTTAGTTAGTTAGCTTCTTCCACATACTGAAGAACTTTCTCTCTACTTTCGAAATGGTTATAACACTAATCGTTTCCTGCCACTATATACGTAAGGAAAATGTTCACTCTCTTATTGAAACGAACAAGACTCCACAAGCTTGAGTTTATTCGCTGTTTTTAAACAGTTTTCAGTCAGCATGATGGTTAATCAATGGCAACAAACTCTCGAATATTCTGAATAAGGCTACCAAGCAGGCGATCCAGCATGCTATCATCAGGATACTTCATTCTCCCAAGTTGTTGTTGGGAACTAGCCATTAAGGAGTGAGATGCCCTAAAACATCCTTCATAAATTCCAGATTTGTCTCCATTTTGACTTCATCTATTTTTAACATAAAATAAATCCCTAAACGGGCATATGAAAATAAGACAAAAACGGAAATGAACTAATGAGGGAGTGGTTCCAATGGCAACTGAGATCTATCTTCGTGGACGTTGTTTAACGCTTACCTAAAGAATTGGATTGGGACACGCCTTATATATATATATATATATATATATATATATATATATATATATATATATATATATATATATATATATATATATATATATATATATATATATATATATATGAACGATCATTTTTAATCAAAAACATCTTTGTTAATCGAGAAGAATAAGATCAATTTTATTTTCAAATAAATCTACGGAGAAATGGAACCGAATTTTAATATTATTTTCATCGTTATTTAATAATTTAAAGGGCATTTCAAGTTTGACTAACAATCGATAGAAACTTTCTGTTTATACAGATTGACTTACCATGATTACTGAAACAACTTCAATGGTCAACGTGTAAGATATTGGTCTCTTTCAGACCGAAGTACATAATACTCTCTTTTAGACAAATCTCACTATATATAATATATATATATATATATATATATATATATATGTATATATATATATATATATATATATATATATATATATATATATATATATATATATATATATATATATATATATATATATATATATATATATATATATATATATATATATATATATATATATATATATATAGTATATATATATATATAAGTAAAAGTAGAAAACAACATAACTCCTGGTATAGAAAAATAAATTTCAAGTCAGTTGGGTGAAATTCGAAACCATTCTTCTAAACTAGTAAGATTGTGTGTTAGATCTATTCCAAGACAGTACTTTAGGAAATTGTAGAGAGAATGTTCGTGAAAAACTATTCACGCAGACTAACTCAAATATCCTTTGAGGTATAAAAAAGAATCAAAGGGGGAATTTTCGACGGCCCACACATAAGAACATTAATTAAAGACAGCAATTTTCCTAATGTCATGAATGAAAGCGAGAAAAAAATGCCTGGTTCTCATTCGTGGACTTGGTAAAAAACTTTTTAGGTTATTATAGGACAGATGACTACGAAGAAATCGTAAAAATCTTTTTAAAAAAATAACTAGAAAGAGTTAGGTTGCAAAATGAGGGTAAAAATCTACTTTTAAATAGGAATCTTGACCAATTTTCAATTAATTTTGATGTTGTAAGTGACGAGCAAGAGGAGAGATACCACCAGAGTATTATAATTACGGAGGTGCCAAGGGCGCTTGAATTCCCACATAATGGCTGATTACTGATGGCTCTTGAAAAGAGTACTGCCATTAACAAACAAATTCGTTAGAATGTCTTAAAATAAATTTTGCCGCAGTGAAAATTTCACATTTTTTAAAAAGTAATTTCTATCGTTATTATGTAATTATATTGAGGTTTGGACTCTTTGTATTAATGAACTTGGTAAAATGTCTTAACCTGACTTACTTTTTCAGTACTAATTTGAAAAACTTGAAAATGACCCAAATGCTGTTGAAAAGAATTTAGAACTCATAGACCTAAACCAAGTTCAAATTACTATTCAGCGTTCTCATTTCTCCCCTTTCTCACCAAGCTCCTGTAGGCGCAGAGCGCCTGTCAGTAATCCTGCACGAAATCCCTCCACTATCGTCTATCTTCTTATCTTCTCATCTCCTCCATATCCTCGATGTCTCCCCCTCTCCCCTCAATTGCCATCCTGATGTTATCTTTCCATCTAATTCTCGGTCTTCCAACTCCCCTCCTTCCCATCGGCCTCCATTCATAAAATCTCCTCGGATACCTGTCTTCATCCATTCTCTTCACATGTCCAAACCATCTCAATTGTCCCCTCTCAATGAATTTTAATATGTTCTCCACTCCTAATTCCTCTCTTATATCATCGTTTCTTCTTCTATCCCGTCTCGTCACACCCATAATCACCCTCAACACTCTCATTTCGCATGACTGGATTTTACTTTTATCTCTTGTATTAAGGGCCCACGCCTCATATCCATACACTAGTATTGGTCTCAGGATACTAGTGC
>SEYY01022243.1:12500-15232 GCA_009176605.1 Armadillidium nasatum | reverse complement strand
TTCTTCAAATTTCAACTTTTTAGTCTTATCCATTCTATCAATTTCAAACATTTTAGGTTCAGAGGTACGACCTACATAATTAGCTGTTTCTCTTTTCAGGAAATTATATGGAAAGAATCCTTTAGCTAAATCCCCAGTAATACCCATGCATTTTGGTAGCTTCTTTAAAGAACAGGGCATATGCAACAGGGTGTCTTTAAAAGTAATATTTATGCTGGGTTGTCATAGTAATTATTTTCGTGCCCCGTTTTATAGGATTACTAGATATAGCATCAGCACCTGGTCTAGCTAATAATTTACTGTACACAAATTGAGAATCAAATTTACCACCATTATGTGCAGCTACAATGATTTGGGTTTTTGGGTGAGCTTCAGAAAAATGTAATAAATAATTAATGAATTTATCTACCGGACAACGTTCATACTCAGTTTCAGTCTCCATATTCAAATAAAATACTTCCGTACGTTTCGTACCACATTTTTCACATTGATCATCATTTGTAAATTCTTTACCAGAGCATTTATAACAAACTAATTGGCTAACAAGCAAATAAGGAATCCTATCAACTACCTTATAACCATTCTCCTTCGTTATTTCATTATGCCTATACGTTTCAACATCGTAATAAAAAGTAAATTCATCTTTCTTTTCGTTCCATTCCTCATCATTTTTCTTTTTTAAGGGTTTCATAAAACATTCATGAACACCATTATCAGGATTATACTTAACATCACATTTTAAACATCGTACATGTACACAATCATGTCGGAATCGACCACGTGCATCAGCAACAATCTTTTCATCACACATATTACATATTCTTATTTTCTCACATACACTATCTTTATGATTTTTCAAGCATTGGCATTATAAAAGGACCTATTGCATAAGGGACAATGAAGAAGCTCATCAGCATCATTATCTTTTGTGCCTGAGCATGTATATGTGAGACACTGTTTACATTTATAATAAACACATTCTTTCTCAAGATGGTAAACCCTATTGGTGACAAAAGAGTAACATTTTGAGCAGAATATCTGACCTGTTATATTTTTAACATTTACATTACCTAATGTTAATTTAATACTAGAGTTGGTAATCGGGTAATAATGAGTAGTGTCCCTATCGTAACCAATAATGCATAAAGGGGTGTCTCTATCATTATTCTTAGGCCTATAAACTACATGCAACCCTCCCTCCCCGTCGCTGCTGTAAACGAAAATCCTACATTTTAAAAACTGTTCGATAATATTAAATTTATCTGAACCTAGAGGAGCAGAATACTTTAAGTTACAACTCTTACCTAAGGCTTTAGCCTGTCTTCTAACATCCTCAGGCATAATATTGCAAAGTTTTTCTTTAACTAACCTTTTAGCTGTGACGATTGCTTTAAATCCACATCCAACTGTATCAGGAACTCTATTATTTTGGTCTTTTAGAAGATGGCTCTTGATAACTTTTGGATGAATGAAGTTGACTAGTCGAGGAACTAGAGGACCATTCCCTGATGGGTTATGAGCTACTTGGACTTCAATAATAAAGTCACTAAATGTTGCCATGTCTCCTGATTGGAAAGCAGCTTCCAATCGAGTGCACAAGTACTGAATGGCATTGTTGTTCACTATCTCCTGATAGGTTATGTTGACGTGGAACTCGTTCCTGTCTCCATCATTAAACGTGAACCAGATCCTAACTTCATACTCGTGGTAGTCAATGTCTTCAGTGAGCTGGTCCAGGATCCGACGAACAACTTCTCTGAATGCTGATTCTAAATCATGACCTCGGTTGAAGACTTTATCTTCATCCACCTTGATCCTGTATTTGTGCACATCCACAACGTTTGATCGGCGGGTACTAGCTACTTTTTTAATTCCCAGAAACTCAGCGGAAAAATCATCTTCATCATCTTGGGAAGCAGCATAATAAGGCCGTTTTTTCTGTAAAAGAGAAAGGAACCATGAATATACAATTTCTAATGAATAAAAATTTCAAGTATCTATTTACCAAAAATTATAAAATGGATTATGTTTTAGGAAAAACACTTACCCCTCGTTTATTTCCTTCGGGAGTAATAGAGGATATCCATCAAGGATGGGAGCCCCTTCACTGGTATCGACTTCGATGATATTACTGGGTTCAACCCCGTCTTCGTTCATAGAAGGTAAAGTGTCATCATCATTGGCATGATGATGATTAGAAGTATCAGGTCGTGTACGGGGTGCATCGTTAGGACCTGCATCAGAATCATTTCCCCTGTTCATCCGTTGTCCATTGGATCTTTCATCTTCCTGGCTACCTCCTGCACCACCACCACCTCCGCCTCTTGAAGCACCAGCAACACAACAGAATGGCCGGATCTATGAAAAATATCATCACCATGAATGAGCTTTCACGAATATAAACATACAAAATAATAATAAAAATTTAAAACAAAATGTAATAAAACAGACTAAAATTACAAAATTTAAAAGTAAATAAAATTAAGCAATGTAAAGTTTCAAAACATAATAAAATTAAACAATGTAAAGCTTTTAAAACAAAATAAAATTAAACAATGTAAAGTTTTTAAAATAAAAATAAAATAAAAACAAAATAAAATTAATAAGTTTTTAAAACAAAAATAAAAATAAAAAATTTGAAATTAAAACAAAATAAAAATTACAAAAATAAAAAAACAAAAATTACAAAAAGAAAAATGAAAATTTAAAAAAAAAAAAAAATAATAAAAAAA
>SEYY01022242.1:35000-39308 GCA_009176605.1 Armadillidium nasatum | reverse complement strand
TAAGAAAATACTCTTTAAGTAATAGGGTTGTTAATTTTTGGAATAGCTTGTCACAGGAGATTGTTGACTGCGATTCTCTTGCAGCATTTAAGAAGGGACTAGCTTGATATATGGATGATTTAGGTATTGTATAACTTGTCTAAGCCAAATTGGCATGTGTATATATGATTTTTCAGACTAGCTTGTGACTAAGCATATGAATTTTAGACCAGCTTGTGACTAAGCCCAACTGACAGTTTTGTAGTCAGTGTTGGCATCCTTGCATGTGTAAATAATTATATAATAGTTAGTACTAAATATATGTAAGGGCTTAGTTTTATTTTTATCTTACTTTGCATGAATGATTTGTTAACTAGGGATAGGATAGACCTAGTCATTGTTGCATGTATTAGTGTTAGCATTGTTATTATTTGTTTTGACTGGGACAGTCTTGATAGGCCTGTGTGGCTTCTAACTATCTCTATTTTTCTAATGTTCTAATGAAAAATTTCCACTAATGTGATCAACACATTTTCCAATAATAGTAGAGTGATGCTTAAAGTATTTAGAAGAATACTCTCAGATTCGTATCTTCACTGGTATTCTTTGCACTTGGAACATGTAAAAGTTGTGTTGGGGCTGTTTTTAAGGGCTTACAGATAGTGTAGCAATTTTTATTAGAGGAAATAGAGTGTTAAAATATTTTTCAAAAGTATTCAGACAAAGTAATCAACAGAGCATTTGTTTCTTAAAAAAGAAAACTTTATAATTAAGATGCATGTTTCATTAAAGGCAGGTAGTGTACTTGTTTACCCAAGTAATTTTGATTTTAATTTTAAGAAAATAGTAACAAATAACATTAATTCAGTATAATCTGTGCCCATAACCATTTAGAATACTTTAATCTTGTTTGAGAAAGAAACATAATAATTTAGGTGTGTGTAAAATTATAGCTGCGTCTTTTTAAATTTTGTATGCAGCACTTCTACCCACTTGACTGTGCAACAGCTCTAGCGTCTCTAGTTTTCCATTCGGAAGGGATTTCATTCAGATCAATTCTAAAATGAAGTGAGTGATAAATTAAGATAAGAAGGACCCCCAACATTTCTATTTTCTATCTTTCCGAACAATGGAATACTCCTCAAATCTGGGTTAAATTGAAGATTTAGGCCAAGTCTTAGGGATTCCCACTAATAAAGGCTGATGAATGTTAATAAAATGCTTTAAATCAAGCAATTTCTTTAAAATGGATCTAGCATTCCATAAAATAATATTACTGTTGGCCATAATGATCCAGACATGATGTGACCAGTGCTAGAATCTCCCCACATACTGTAAACAAAGCTTTACTAAAAGATTTATGCAAAGTAAAATTTTTGAAAAATATTTCCCCATTTAAAATTTTTTCATGTTTACCATTTACATACTCTATCATACTTTTGCTCTTTTATATTAAAAAAAATTTTTGTTTTTGTTTTATTATTTGTTTTCTTTATCTGTTTTCAGATTTTTAATTGCTTGGAATATATTTAATTGAAATAAATACTAAAATGAGTATCAAATCTGAAAATGAAATAAAACTGGAAGAATTAGACTTGGAATATGACTCTTATCAACAAGGTTCCCAGGTAGGATATATAATATATATATATATATATATATATATATATATATATATATATATATATATATATATATATATATATATATATATATATATATATATATATATATATATATATTAGGGATGGAGTGAAGTATCGGTATCGGCAAGTATCGGCATATTTTCCGATACCGGTATCGGTATCGGTATCGACCTTTTAGTATCGGTATCGGCAAAAATGCCCGATACCATACCGATACCGATACCAGGTCTAATAATTCTCAAGAGGGAAACTACAAATTCTACTTTTCTACCAAGCCTACCTGCATAGAGGAAATGATCGTAATATGATTTTTTTTCGGTTTATCAGTGAATGGCAAAGAATTTTTGCAAAGAAAAAAATCAAAAACACTTAAATTAAAAGAATAAGAATAATTCAAATAAATAAAATAAAAAAATAAACAAATGAAAAAGTTTCAAATATATATATATAATATATATAAATATATATATATATATATATATATATATATATATATATATATATATATATATATATATATATATATATATATATATATATATATATATATAATATATATATATATATTTTACTGCCGAAAGTATGTTGTGTCGAAAGATGTGTTGCTTCAAAAAAAATAATTTTATTGAATTTCTGTTAATTTACTTTCAAAAAAATATACTGAAAATTTATAACGATATATATATATATATATATATATATATATATATATATATATATATATATATATATATATATATATATATATATATATATTATTTAACTTTGGTCAATATCATTCTTTTATTAACAAACTCTGCAACCTCAGGATGAAGATCTCAAAGCCTCATATCCAACAAACAGCCTACCCTTCTGCCCTTCTGCTCTCTTCTCTTCCTTTTTCTTTCCGTCTCTTCTGCTATTCTCATCTCTTTTCTTCTGACTTCCTTATGATGTTTCTGACTTCTTCTTCTCATCTGCTTCCAAACATATCCACTCTCAACGGCAGTCGAATCATATATATATATATATATATATATATATATATATATATATTATATATATATATATATATATATATATATATATATATATATATATATATATATATATATATATATATATATATATATATATATATATATATATATATATATATATATATATATATATATATATATATATATATATATATATATATATATATATATATATATATATATATATATATATATATATATATATATATATATATATATATATATATATATATATATATATATATATATATATATATATATATATATATATATATATATAATATATATATATATATATATATATATATATGCTAGATTATGGGAATTAGTTTATTTGGTAAAGTTAGGGAAAGGAAGAAAAGTTAAACTTCAGTTCATACCGCTAAGTTTTGCAAGGGTTGTAAGAGGAATCGAGCGCTCTATAGGGAGAGGCTTACTACTCAGCAGCGATGTGAGAACTTTTTAAGAGGGGCAGATAGTGCAGAAATGTCTAAGATTTTTTTTCATTGCTTAAATCAAATATGTAAATAGATTTCGTAATCCTGAGACAGAATATGAACACCATAAGATCCTACGAGCAGCTTACATTCAGTAGATTTGGCCCCTCCAAAAAATTTTTTTAAAAATTTTGTTGATATCAAATTCTGTGTTATCCTACAATTTCTAAATTACAAGAGATATTGCAAAAATATTTAATATCTGAAATGTACGTGTCATTTAAAACTTTAAATCCTTCCTGGATCGTTCCTCTATCTACTACGGTTGAGGTGATATAGGCCCCAAAAGTTGACAATTTTCTTTCGTATTCTCAGAAAGTACAACAAAGCACCTTGGTATGTATGTCTGCCTTTAATTCAAAAACGGCAATATGTAGAAAAACCTGGATTACAAATTTGGAATCGGGGGTCCCAAATCCTTATGTGTCTAAAATATCAAGCCTATCTATCTATTGATAAGAAAGTTATAAGAATTTAAAAACTGACAAAAACTTTGATCGGAATATTTCAGAAGTTAAAATGGTTTCACAGGCTTTCACCTATTAAAACATAAGAGACTCGACCCATACTCAACTGAAACCGAAATTATCTTTTTGAACTCATTTTTACAGGCGTTTAAGTACCACAAGAGAGGGTCGACTTCCGCAGGAATTGAGAAATTTTCTCAATTTTTGCTAATATTTATTTTTTAGCATTTTCATGGAGGTAAGACAATAGAACTTATTTTTGATCGCCTACCTCCTAGAAAATGAGAAAAAAATTCAACTTTTCTATTTTATGAGCAAGTTTTTTTTAAACTTTGAAAAACGTTAAGTACATTTTACGATATATTGAAGTTCATTTTCGAAATGAAAAAGTCATTATAGGGTAAAACCAATCATGGGCCACCATTTTTGCCTCTTGTTACTTCTCGCTATCTGCTACGGTTATTGAGATATTTACTAATACATCTTAGGCTTTAGTTCTAGCGATCGCGGCAGGGGCTTGCCTCTTGAAATGTACTTTTTCAGAGTCTCAGCCTAAGCGACGGCGCCGGAGAGCGACTTTCTTTAGGAACCTGGTCTCAAAAATTACAATTTCTTGAGTGACTTTTTAGCGAATATTGCCCTTCTATATAAGACAACGTATTTGATCGTATATATATATATATATTATATATATATATAT
>SEYY01022242.1:0-32500 GCA_009176605.1 Armadillidium nasatum | reverse complement strand
TGCCATTATGATGATTGGAGATGAGATTAAAAGATTTGACATGTTTCTAAATATTCTTGCTAAAGATAGATTTGAAAATGTTAGAAAGAATGGAGATTAAATATATGGGATGATAATTAGAGAGTTAAAAGGAGTTCCCCTCTTCGCCACAGGCTGAATGATTACACGTTTCCAACAAGAATGGAATGTTGAAGTAGAAAGATAAAGATTATAATTTACCAAGGCAGGGTGCAAACTCAGAAGCACAATTTTTGAGAACCAACGGAAAGGTAATATCAGGACCTTACGGCTTTTTAGTGTTAATGTCAGAGAGACAGAAATAACATCTTAAGAAGAAATAACAACTTTAAGTATAAATTAGTTGGAGGGAGTTGAAGGAGTAGGAACAGCTCCAGAGTAATCTAAGGTTAATTAGAAACAAAAGTTTGAGCAAAGAGTTCAACTTTAGAGGAAGGCAAAACGGCAGTTGTACCATTAGAAGATATCAGAAGAGGAAGAAGCAAAGTTAAAGTTGACATTTTTTGTAAAATACCAGATGCGTAAGGAAAAAAGAACAAAAAAGATTATTGCATTTACAGTGGGGAAATGAGTTTTTAGTGTTGCAGAGAATTTTTTTTTTTTTTTTTTTTTTTTTTTTTTTTTGCATGATTCAAGGATAAAATGTAAGT
Source organism: Armadillidium nasatum (assembly GCA_009176605.1). Taxonomy (NCBI): domain Eukaryota; kingdom Metazoa; phylum Arthropoda; class Malacostraca; order Isopoda; family Armadillidiidae; genus Armadillidium; species Armadillidium nasatum. Next base: position 31,832 of record SEYY01022242.1, on the reverse strand, counting down.
TGCAAAAAAAGTTTCTGGAGTTTAAAGAGATGGTAATTTTTTTAAGGTAGCATTCCTGCGGTGGATAGCATGAGAACAAGCAGAGTTAAACTAAGGTTTATTAGGTTTAGTAGAAGGGAAAGAATATGATTTGTACTCCTCCATATAAGAGAATAACTTGGGTTATATGCTCTGCAAATTTCGAGGGACCTATCCCGTGGAAACAGTAATCATTAAATGGGGAAATCAGAAAAGTACAACTGCAAGTTAGACCAGTTAGTGGAACCAAAAGGCCAGAAATATCTCCTTGCCAAAGGCAGCGCAGCGGGCGTTCTTATTGAAAACGTAAAGAGACGTAACAGGATACAAAGATAAGGTGATGAGATGAACCCAGAGGAGGAAAGAATTTAACATCGTATGGAGAAGGATAAGAAGTTAGGTAAAGATGAAGTATGTTGAGTTGATCACCAAGACAGACAGGGATGTGGGTAGTTGAAATGCAACTGGTCAGGTTTATCCTGGATAGAAAAGTGGTAGTCAAATTCATTGGATGTGGATTATGAGAACTAGATGAAATCCATTGGTGGTGGTAAACTTTGAAATATATATATATATATATATATATATATATATATATATATATATATATATATATATATATATATATATATATATATATATATATATATATATATATATATATATATATATAATTGTGGTAGAAATTCCTTTTCTATAAAACCAACAACTCGATAGAATGACCCAAATTGTTGTTAATCCCACAATCATGATTTAGAATTGCTGATTCATTTCATTGGTTTACGCAATATTAATTTTTTATTTTATTAAATAATAATAATAATATTGTAGTTTAATTGTTTATGAAGTAAAGGAAAAAATTAAAGTAATATATAACCACAAAACATTTTTTCATTTTCTTGATATGACCATACTTTATTCTTGTAGAAGTTCTCATATTAACCCATCCCTTGAGTCCTGTCCTAAATTCTTTTAACACCTCTGAATATTTTTTTTTTTTTCTTCTTCTTCTTCTTTCTGTCCATGTGGTTCCCTTCTAATTCTTGACCAATCATAATTTCCAACATCTCATGATGTGGGATTTTTTTTAATAGTATTTGAAGTTCAATCCAGACTCTCCTAAATTAACATCATCTCCTTCCTATTAACCAAAATCGAGTTTGTTTCCTTTTGACTCTTGTTGGTCATCAAACTTGACTGCCTCCCTTCATGGATCTTCATCAAACTTATTCTTGATTTTGGTTGTATTACACCCCAATAAGCATAATTGAATCCTTTGTTTGTATTTCAGATCTTTTCTGACAATGAAGCACACTTTGCTTTACCGGAAGGCATTAAAAATGAAGAATTAGATGAAAAGGCATCTATAAAGTCAGAGTTGAGAGAATGGAGGGAGTCTGTGTTAGACATAGAACTGGTTAACACTAATGTCATAAAATATGAAAATGTGATGATGATTGAGAAGGTTTGAATTTTTTATCAAACTATGTTGAATGTAAATTAATTATTATTGAGTTAAAAATCTCTACATAAAAACTACAAATGAAATACTAACCTTTAACACAGCGAAGATCAACTTGAGGTAAATAAACTTTTAAAGTAAAGTTTGTCACTGAAAGTTCATTAATCATATTGAAACTATCTTGCTCACAATAAGTCACGTTATTTAATCCAATTTTAGTCCTTTTCTTTCTTTTCGTATATATAATCCTGTATCCTAGTTAAGGAGATTAAATTTATCTTTATCAAAGTCAAAAACTAATTAAAGTTGAATAAAAAAGGAACTCTTACCTAAAATAACTTCCCGTCTTTATTATTTATTAAGTTTATTTCATTTATAGAAATTTACGACCCTGAAAAATGTTTCTTCATTGTTGAAGAAAATAAATGACAAATGTTTAGATGAAGATTTTGAGTCAGATGAAGAGAGATTCTTCACTCAACTTGTCAAGTCAAAATCTCCTTCGGTTCTTCTCAATACGTTGAGTGATAAGGAATTAAAGGTAAAATTTGTTTTGTTCATGGGAAATGTTAAAAAATTTTAATCCTATTTTTCCTTTATTTTTTCTTTTTTTTTCTTCCCAAAAGCAATTATATTTTTGGTTCCTCTTCCTCCCACCCATTTTGCACCCAGTGGGTGAACTAACTTTACTCCTTCCTTTTATTTTCTTCTCATTTATTTGCAAGTTTCCACAGCTGTATTACCTTCTGCTAAGGTTGAATTTTGTGCTCAAACCTTTGCATTTTATTCCACTTACTCCTCCTCCTCCCGTAATTCATTTGTGTCTAACATTGATTTTGTTCCAATTCAAAGATTGGAATCTTTGTAGAGAGTTTCTCTCTTGGAATCAAACTAGGCCTTTTGCCATCGAATCCGATCTGTTAACGCATACACTATGCAAGTGATTTCTTCTCTCTCTAATCTTTGAGAGAGAGATAGAGAATGCCACTGTTCATCTTTAAAATTTTCACTATTAAACTAGTGGTGTTCTTCAAAGTTCATTTGTATCCTTTCTCTTCTATCTTATTAAGGACCTTCTGTCTGTCACTTTTTATTTCCATTCAACCAGTTTTTTTTTTTAAAAAGTAGATTTAGAGCATCAGAATTGTCCATTTTCTTTATCTATTTTCTGATTGTAGCCTTTAAAAGAAGGTTGTTATTAATTCCTTAAAAATTTAATTTTCATTATCTACTCAATGCATTCATTTGCCCATACCGTGTCATAATGGTAGAGTGACTCGTGTGCTTGAAGGGGGAGTTGGTTCAATCACTCATACGAATCATAGGTAGAAATTATCTATAAAGTTTTCTTTCTCAAATAGGTCAATACCTGTGAGAATTTTTAATCTATTTTTTTAATTTTTTTTTTTTATCTCTATTGGTGAGATCAAATTGTTTCTCTCATTAAATGCTTCTAAGAGATAATTCTAAGACTCCTGAACAACTTCACAACACCCCAGTTACTTGCTGCTCTACAGGTGATACAGTGGTGATTATCTGTCATTGTATAGAGTGTTTGTTTCCTGTATTTCATATATTTCATACAATTTCATACATTTGTAGCTATAATAAAATTCTTTCAGGGAGTATCTATATAAACAATGCACAATGTCTCCTACTGTAATAATGAAAATATTAATATAAAAGAGAAAATTGATAATTATTTTAAAGTTTAATAAAAGTGATTTCTAGTTTAATAATGAGAGTTTAAGTCTAGATTACCAATGCAGACTTTCCATCTCCTCAATCCCCACACATTCACATAACAACATATGCAAACGACATCACTCTCACAACTATTCATCAAAATTTAACAATAGCCACACAAACACCACTGAAGAATACATGAACCTCATACAGGAGTGGCTGACCTCCAACAGAATGTCTGCCTCCCCCAGCAAATCATCAACTACCCTCATAACTACAGACTGCCAACTATCATCCACTCACCCCCAAGTCAATGCCAAACAACATACCCATCCCTTTAAACAAACACTCCAAAATACTAGAAATTACTCTAGACCCCCACCTCACTTTCTCGAAACGCATATTAAACATAGCAGCATCCGCAAACAGGAAATTACATGCATTAAAAATCATCACTACGTACAAACAATTCATACATCCAACTCCCAACTACACTTCCCCAACATGGCACCCACTTTTTTCCAATCATAAGATGAACAAATTACAAATAATCCAAAACAAAGCACTAATAATTATAACTAGATGCACCTCAACAACTCCATAACAACACCTACCCAATGAAACTAAAATACTCCCAATTACAACTCATTTAGAAATGTTAGGACATAATTTTACTCCAAAACCCTGCAGCCTGATAACCATTGCCATACAACTCTTACAAACCCTACACGACACAGACTAAAACAGCCACCATTCTCCCTTGCACTCCTCTACAGACTCTTTCTGAACAACATCCATCCTAAAATAAACAACACTTCCTACATCAAACATCCACACCAGCCAAACAGAAAAATACCTAAGGCGGCGCAAACACAATACTATTCTCAACACACTGCCTCCAGATATAGCAAAGGAAGCTGACACACTCCCCATACCAGTCCAAACATCCCTAGCTAGACTCAGATACGGGCATCACCCAAATCTCCAACACTACAAATACAGATTTCATATAAATCAAACTACTTCCCCTTCATGCCCCAAATGCAACACAGCAAATCTCTAACCTGTCTAAAATTGCTATTCTGCTCCTTTTTTAAATATATCTGTTTACAGAGTTCCTCATGTTAATTTTGTAATTTTAAAATTTGTTTTAATATTAATAGAAATTTTAAGTAAAAATATTTATATTTTATTTACATTCTAATAAAGTATTTAAATTTTATCCTATATAGGTGTAATTTTTTGTTATTATTTTTTGCAGATACTCCTAAGCAATGTTGAAGTTGAAAAAAGTTCTAAAATGAAAAGTACTTCAAAAAGCAGATCTCCAACGTCATTAACACGTGATGAAAGCATTAAAAAGAGACATCTGGAAAACCTGAGTTGCAGATTTTGTAATTTTAGTTTTAAAGGCCAAGCTGCGTTGAAAAGCCATTTAAAGACACATAACAAAATCAAGTTTAAATGTGACCATTGCAGTTATGAGTCTAATTCTAAATCTTTGTTAAGGAAGCATTTAATAATTCACAACAACATAAAATTATTTAAATGTTCTGAATGCAACTATGAATGTAACGACAAAGGAAGCTTAAAAAGACACATGCTTATTCATTTAAATGTAAAGTTATTTAAATGTTCAAAGTGCAGCTATGAATGCAATCGAAAAGAATCATTAAAAGTTCACTTGCTAAATCATGAAAATATAAAGTTATTTAAATGTTCTGAATGCAGTTTTGAATGTAGTAGGAAAGATGTATTAAAAAGGCACATGCTTATTCATTTAAATTTCAAGTTATTTAAATGTTCTGAATGCAACTATGAATGTAACGAGAAAGAAAGATTAAAAAACCACCTGCTTAATCATGTAAATAAAAAGTTATTTAAATGTTCTAAGTGCAGTTATGAATGTAATTTTAAACAATACCTGAAAATGCACATGCTTACACATGGAAATGTCAAGTTATTTAAATGTTCTGAATGCAACTATGGATGTAATCAGAAAAAAAATCTTAAAACACATATGCTAAATCATAAAAATATAAAGTTATATAAATGTTACGTGTGCAATTATGAATGCAATTATAAACAACACCTAAAAAGGCACTTACTTATCCATGGAAGGAATTATAAAGTAAAAGTAGAGAAATTTTAAAGGGGATCCAATCATCCCTGTTCATATTACAAGTTATTGGAAATCCTTATATTAATTATGCTTTAAATTAGCTTATATTGATTTATAATTTTTAATACAAGTAGATAAAATTAATTATGGGTTTTTAATATTCTCCACCAAACCAAGAAAACCCTTTATAGAATGCAACACTTAATATGTGTTTTGACTCTTCTTTTATGCATGAGAAGAGGGGAACAGAAGGCTTGTTTTACCGTCGACAGTGTAAGTCGCTTTAACAATTTTTAACTAAAAACCTCATCTATGCCTGAAGAGTTTTTGAAAGATGAGTAACTATTAAATTATTACTATTTTAAAATAATTTGCCGTTTGTAAGTATATTTATGCTTTTATCCCTAGAGTAGGAATTTTAGAATTCTGTAATGAAATGTCTTTTTACATTTGACTTTAAACTCTATCCCTCTTATTTTTATTCTAACGAGGCTTATAAAGAAGTAAAATTTACTTATGTAATAAAATTTATTAAGAATTTATTTTTTATCCCAATTTTTCTTACCTAAAATTCGACAAGGATCTCAAAAATATAATCCTTTTTAACTTAAGATAAAGTTTTAAGTTATTTATTATAATTAAGTCAGTCTTGCCATATATATATATATATATATATATATATATATATATATATATATATATATATATATATATATATATATATATATATATATATATATATATATATATATATATATATATATATATATATATATATATATATATATATATATATATATATATATATATATATATATATATATATAAAAATTGTTTTAAACAATTTAACATGCATAATTAACTTTATTTCATAATATTTCGTCTTCATGGTTTCAATATATTATAAAAACTCTGGGTTTGAGCTTTTATTTAAAGACCTGAAAGAGAAGGGTCATAATTAGTTTACAATTAAAAAAATATGAGAAGACTTACTATGAATTTATTCAAAAGTTTTGTTGCTTTTGTAGTTCTTTCATATACGAATCTCATATAATTAAGAACGTTACGAGTTATATATTTGAGTAGAAGGCAATGAAAATGATAGAAAGATTTTGAAAAAAAGAAATGTATAACTCATACCTTAAACCTTGATTTTGAAGACTTGTAATAAACAAGCGAAAACTTTACATTTTAAAGACGTGTTGACTTGACCATGATGTTTAAAAAGTGAGAATGATTTAGGTGGGGAGTTGTTCTTTTAGAAAAAATGTGTTATATCGATACAAAAAACAACCCACCAACTCTACAAACCCCTATAACAAGGAGAACTTACAATACATATAAAATATATACACTACATAAATAAGAAAAAATACATACACTGGATAAATTAGTGAAAGCATATAAACAGTTTTTATAATATTAATATTTTTTTTTAACCTTCTTTTTCGCTCCAAATTAGCTAAAAATTCTCTTCCGGAATTGATCCAGCAACCTTTGTTTATTATGTTTTTGTGTTTTTAATTTACAAAATCGTTTTGCACGGTTAAATTAAGCTTAAAAAAAATTTCGACCAATTCGTTTTCGTAGTTGCGATATATGAAGGAAAATAATTTACTACTGGGAAGTAAAAATTTGCCAAAAATTTATATTAATGAGTAAGGCAAAGACCCATCGTACTCTAGGTTAGGCCAATTTGCAGATCATTAGATAAAAGCCGTTTCTATTCCAAGTTTTTAAATATCTAGTTTTCTAAATATTTTGGAGAAATACAGTGTTCTATTTGTCACTAGGCGAGAAATCTCCCCGATTTCCCAGCAAAAATGATGTCGAGGCCATAGATTTCTTAGAAATCCTAAAGATACTTTTTGACATGATAAAATTTCCCCTTAATATTTGATGTAAACAAACCCATTTTCGTAGGTGTCATTTGTTTCTGGATGTTTGTGTTATTTTGTAAATTTTTAAAATTTATTTTAATAAATGTATTAAAATATATTGTAATTTTCAAGATTATAAATTTTAGTTCCATATGAAACAAAAAGGAATATTAGTAGGCTACATAATCAGTGTAATTAAGCCTATTAGGAAAAAAAATTTCAGTACTTCTTCTTAATTTGTCAATAATAAGCTTTATTATTATTTTTTTTTTGGCTGTTTATAATTCTCTTCCAAAGAAAATTCATAATCTTTCATCAGTTGAAAATTCTGTGAGCCCAGCCACCATGTTGAATTAGAATCAGCTGACTTGAAAACATATATTTTAGAAAACCCTTTGATTGTGGAAATCTGGAAATCGTAAGTTGTTCTAAATACAGTAAAAAAAAAAAAAAAACTTCTGAAAATGGTGTGCAACTAAGTATGAAAAAAGATTGTGGATGAATAAAATTACTCTACTTTTACCCTTTAAATCTAGGTTAGGTTAAGTCAAACTAGTTTGTTAGATTTAACAGTAAATATGCATGGTTTATCTCTTTCATAGTATTTACTTGTTATTCAAAATATAAACTGGAAATATAATATATATATATATATTGAAAAATATAAAAATGGATGGAAAATAAAATTTACCAAATTAAAATATATATAAGGTAGTAAAAGTAGATTTTGAACATCATAAAGCTTGCTTGCATTCGTGATAATATGGTGTTAGAAATTTTGCAGAGAAAGATAATTAGAAAATATATCAAAACTAATATAGATATATAAATCGTTAAATCTAAAAAAAGTTTGACAACCTAACCTCGAGATAAAGTATAAATTTATGCAAATATCCAGCAAATAGGCCTAACCTAAATATTTAAAAAAAATAAAGGTAATTGTAGTATTCACAGTAATGCAGAAATTAATAACATCCCTGTTATTTATGAGTTCAACTAGAACTACAGGTAGGAAAATATATCGGTGCTAATGTAGGCACATATATCATTAAATCTAAAAAATAGTTAAAATAGTTTGATAACCTAACCTTGAGATAAAGGGTAAAAGTATGCTAGTGTCCAGCAAATAGGCCTAACCTCATTATATATATATATATATATATATATATATATATATATATATATATATATATATATATATATATATATATATATATATATATATATATATATATATATATATATATGAAGGTTATTGTAGCATTCAAAGTAGTACTGAAATAAATAAATAATATCCGTACACTTTATGAGTTCAACTGGAACTATAGGTAGGGATTTGAAACTAACAATATAGCCTATGAGTTTCTAGTATGACAAGGTGGTGGGATCATTGATATTACAAAAACTGAAAAAAATTGTAAATATCTATATATATATATATATATATATATATATATATATATATATATATATATATATATATATATATATATATATATATATATATATATATATATATATATATATATATATATATATATATATAAAAAAAATCTTTCAAGAAGACAATTGCAGATAATATTTGAAAAAATATTTAAAAAAAAATTTAATAATTATATATATATATATATATATATATATATATATATATATATATATATATATATATATATATATATATATATTATATATATATATATATATATAACCTTTTTTTTTTTTTTTTACCTTCTCCCCCTGACCACCCCATGTTGAGGCGGCCACACTTCGCTAATGAAGCTTCCTGCCGCAGTCGGTCTCGTCCAGAGATCCTTCAAAGAAGTGATGCCCCAGAAGATTTTGGAGCGAGAGTTGGAAGGACAGCGTAATAGAAAGTGTTTCACGGTCTCCGGGGCCATTCCGCATCTAGTACAGGTGGGAGATGCTGCCTGGTTTATTTTGAATTTGTGTTTGTAATGTTGTAGGTTTGGGTGGTGACCGCATCTCAATCTTGCAAGTGAGGTTTGTAAGTGTCTTGGGAGGTTGTTGAAGTCGGGGTTTATTTCGGGGGGGGGTCTGTTAAGGATGTTGTTTGGAGGTCTGTTGATCATGTATGAATGTGTTAGTTGAGTGTGTATATGTTTGGTTGTTGTGGTATTGGGGGGGGAGGGGGGATGTGATTTAGGATCTGTTTGTAAAAGGCGCCGGTGGACGATGGAGGCTGTGTTAGTCTTTGTGGGGTAGGTTGGAGGAGAGTATTGTGACATGGGTGAGTGGGTAGGCGTGTTTTTGCGTAAAATTGGGTGCCTATCATTTCGAGGTGATTCCTTATGGGTAGTATTTTGGTTTCGTTGTGTAGGTGTTGTTGAGGGGTTGTGCGTGTGCAGCCGGTGATTGTGCGAAGGGCTTTATTTTGTTATTTGGAGTGTCGTTAAGTTTTTGTCGGAGAGCAGAGGGTGCCAGACAGGGGAAGCGTAGTTAATGGTGGGGCGTATAAATTGTTTGTAGATTGCAATTGAGGTTTGTATGTTGTTGTGTTTATGTCTGTGTTGGCCACTGTTTTGAGGATGTTGAGTTTTCTGTTTGCGGCTGAGGTGGTATTTTGAATGTGCTTGGAGAAAGTGAGGCGAGTGTCAAATGTTAGGCCGAGGATCTTTGGGGTTTTGTTGAAGGGTATGGGGGTGTTGTTTAGTAGGACTTTTGGGTGGGTGTTGGATATGTGTTTGTCTGTTGTTAGGAGGGTTATGGAGGATTTGTTTGGTGATGCTGTCATCCTGTTTTCGACTAGCCAAGTTTGGAGTTGAGTTAGGTAGTCTTGAGTGAGTGATGTTGCGGTGGTGAGGTCTTCGTGAGTGGTGGCTATAGTTATGTCGTCGGCGTATGAGGTGATGCGGGTGAAAGTTGTTTGGGGTTGTGGGAGGTCTGCTGTGTAAAGGTTGAATAGAGTTGGGGAGAGTATGGCTCCTTGGGGAACTCCATTCTTTATGTTGATGGTACGTGATTTATGGCCGTTTTGTTGTATTTGGGCGGTTCTTCCTGATAGGAAGTTGGATAGCCATTTCTTAGTATTTGTTGGGATGTTGGATTGGAGGATTTTATGGATAAGATTATGTCTTGGGACAGTATATATATATATATATATATATATATATATATATATATATATATATATATATATATATATATATATATATATATATATATATATATATATATATATATATATATATATATATATATATATATATATATATATATTATATATTATACAAAAACTTTTTTTTTCGCTGTTACACCAAAAAAATTTAAATTACAATTATTTTGTCTACATAGGCTGAGTAAGAAAAAAAAATTGGGAGTTCCATTCATATTTATTACTCAAACTAATTTGACTTAACCTGACCTGAACTTAAAGGGTAAAAGTATACCTAACAGCCAATAAGCAGCCCAAACCTAGCAAATGCTGGGCCTTTCAGAATATAATAATAAAGTAAAGAAAATTGTTTTAATCTATTGAATATGCCAAATTTACTTTATTGTGTAAAATTTTATCTTCATAGTTTCAATATATGAATTTGTTTAAAATTTTTTTTTTTTTTTTTTTTTTTTTTTTTTTTTTTTTTTTTTTTTTTTTTTTTTTTTTTTTTTTTTTTTTAGCTCCAACATAGTTATAAAATTTCAAATGATTCCCTCTGATGCTGATGCAGCAATCTGGTAGTGTAATGTATGACTGTGTTGTTAAATCTTGGTAGTTATTACTTTTGTTAATTATTTTATTTTTGGTGTTTTTAGTGTACAAAATCATTTTCCACTCCTCAGTATAAAGGAAAAAATTGATATCAGTCCTTTTTGTATTTGTATTTTTTATATATTACGAAAAAATGTTGTTATCAACTCTAGAATTATAATTATCAATGAATCCACCAAAATTCTTAATTTTTTAAATATTAAAGCCATATTCATCATAATGCAGACACATCATTCTATCAGTAGACTGATATATTATTTTCAATAACTTTGCATTGATTTCTTTATCAAATTTGAGAATTATATTCAATTGCAGTGCAGAAGGGCATTTGTCATTGGGGGACTCTGCCCTCTTGTGCCCATAGTGGAGATTTTTTTTTTTTCTTCTATATACCGGTATTGATATAAAATAGTTTTAATATTGATACCATTCATTAATACTGTTATATGGTTCATTCCTCTTCTAATATATCCATTTAAAAAAATTTAAAATAGCCTATATTCACTATCATATTTTTTTTTTTTTTTTTTTTTATAGTAAAAATTTAAAGTTTTTTTTATTATTTATTTTCATTATCTTTTTTTCAGGTTTTTAATTACTTGGAATATATTTCATTGAAATAATTATTAAAATGAATTTCAAAACTGAAAATGAAATAAAGGTGGAAGAATTAGACTTGGAATATGACTCTTATCAACAAGGTTCTGAAATAGATATTAAAATGAATATCAAATCTGAAATTGAAGTGGAAGAATTAGATTTGCAATATGACTCTTATGAACAAGGTTCCCAGGTAGGATATATATATATATATATATATATATATATATATATATATATATATATATATATATATATATATATATATATATATATATATATATATATATATATATATATATATATATATATATGCAACTTATATTTCTAATGCAACTTATATTTCTTCCTGGAATCATGCAAAATCTATCCTTTGTAACACTAAAAACTCTTTTCACTGTAGAAAATGCAATAATCTTTCTGGTTCCTCTTCACATTCTTTCTGGCGTTTTGCAAAAAATGTCAACTCTAAACTTTGCTTCTTTCTCTTTTCCTCCTTTAGTATCTTCCGATGGCATAACTGCTTTTTTACCTTCTTCAAAAGCTGAGCTCTTTGCTCAAACTTTTGCCTCTAATTCAACCTTAGACGATTCCAGAGCAATACCTCCTTCAACCCCCTCTAACTCATTTATGTTCAAAATTAGAATTTCTTCTAATGACGTCATTTGTGCTTTCTATGAGCTTAATAATACTAAGAAGGCATATGGTCCCAATGATATTCCTCCTGTAGTTTTCAAAACTTGTGCTTCTGAGCTTGCACCCTGCCTTGGTAAACTATTTCGTGTTTGTCTGTCTACTTCAACCTTCCCATCTTGCTGGAAACGTTTGCTCATTCAGCCTGTGCCGAAGAAGGACCCCTCTCAACCCTCCAATTACCGTCCCATTTCTTTGACCTCCATTCTCCCTAAAGTTTTTGAATCTATCTTAACAATAAGATTTGAAAACATCTCAATTCTTCTAACCTTATCTCTGATTGCCAGTATGGCTTTCGTTGGAAATGCTCTACTGTTGATCTTTTCCTTCTCTCTGACTCTTGGTCCTCCGCTCTTCGTGATTTCTGTGAAAAGTTTGCTGTCGAGCTGGACACATTAAAAACTTTCGATAGAGTCTGGCACAAATCTTTGATTTCTAAATTTCACTCTTTAGGTATCTACCTTCTCTCTAATTTCCTTTCTGGTCATTCTATAGCAGCTGTTGTAGACAGCCACCGTTCTTTAAATCTATTATTAGTGGTGTTCCCTGGGGTTCTGTACTATACCCCAACACTTTTTCTGCTTTTCATTAATGACCTCTCTATTACCTCATTTTCTATCCACTCCTATGCCAATGACCCCACCCTTCATTACTCCTTCCAGTTTGAAAGACGTCACTTCCAACAGCAGTTGACAGACTCGAGAAGGGTAGCCTTGGAGCAACTAACCTTTGATCTTTCACATATTTCAAATTGGAGCAGAGAAACATGGTTGTTTTCAATGCCTCAAAAATTCAGTTCCTCCATCTCTCCACTCGACACAATTAAGAACCGACCGGGGTTGGAATTTTGCCAGGGCAGGGGTTCTAACCGGGGTTGCCTAAAATTTGTAAAGAATTGAAAAGCACTGAAATTTTATGTTAAGATAATTAGATATAAATTTAATTGAGGTTTATTAATTGTAAGGAAGGAGTAGAATAACCAACATTCACTTAAATTAATGATTATTTGCATTTTCTCCAAAAATATTTTAGAAAATTATAGATTTTGTATAATAATTGAATCCTTTGTTTGTATTTCAGATCTTTTCTGACAATGAAGCACATTTTGCTTTACCGGAAGGCATTAAAAATGAAGAATTAGATGAAAAGGCATCTATAAAGTCAGAGTTGAGAGAATGGAGAGAGTCTGTGTTAGACATAGAACTGGTTAACACTAATGTCATAAAATATGAAAATCTGATGATGATTGAGAAGAAATCTTGTGCTCAGCATTTAAAGGTTTGTAAAATCAAATTTGTCATTATTTTTTGCTCAAACTATAAATAGGTCATTAGTTGAATGTCAAAGTATTATTATTATTATTATTATTATTATTATTATTATTCTGTTTATTTCATTTATAGATATTTACGACCCTGAAAAATGTTTCTTCATTGTTGAAGAAAATAAATGACAAATGTTTAGATGAAGATTTTGAGTCAGATGAAGAGAGATTCTTCGCTCAACTTGTCAAGTCAAAATCTCCTTCGGTTCTTCTCAATAAGTTGAGTGATAAAGAATTAAAGGTAAAATTTGATTTGTACGTGGCAAATGTTAACAAATTTTAATATATTTCATATTTTTCTATCTTTTCATTTAGTTTCTTTTTCTTCTTCCCAAAACAATTATATTTTTGATTCCTCTTCCTCCCACCCATTTATCACCCCCCAACTTTACTCTTTCCTTTTTTTTGTTCTCATTTATTTGAAAGTTTCCACAGCTGTATTACCTTCTTCTAAGGCTGAACTTTGTGCTCAAACCTTTGCCTTTTATTCCGCTTAAGACGATTCCTCCTCCTCCCTTAATTCATTTGTTCCTTACATTGATTTTGTTCCAATTCAAGTATTGGAATCTTTGTAAGAGAGTTTCTCTCTTGAAATCAAACTATATATATATATATATATATATATATATATATATATATATATATATATATATATATATATATATATATATATATATATATATAATATATATATATATATATATATTAGAGGTGGACCGGATATCCGCATCATTTTTCCAATATCCGCATCCGCGGATATCCGCAATTGGATATCCGCAACCGCATGCTCATCCGCGGATAGTAAAAAATTACTATACAAAATTTTGTATTGAACGCAGAACCTCTTTCTGAACGCCATACAGGCGACTATCTTGAAACTGTATTTGAAAAGATGCTGACAAAATGGAAGATTTCATTAAATGAAGTGCACTGCGTAGTCAGGGATTCGGGCACAAATATAAAAAAAAGCACTTTCTCTGGCAAGAGTGAAAAATGTAGATTGCTTTGCACACCAAACTCAGATAGTAGTTAAAAATTCCATTATGAGTCAAAAATGTGTATCCGATTTAATAACCAAATGTAGGATAATTGCTACGCATTTCAATCACTCCGTTGTAGCCCAAAATGAGCTGAAGAAAATACAAACAAGATTAAATGTTCGTCCACTTTCTGTCATGCAAGATATTCAAACACTTTGGAATAGTAGTTTGCATATGTTTGAGAGGATGAGCGAAATTAATGAGGCCCTGACTATAAGTTCAGCTGAATCATGTTTGTCAGATGTGATACCACTTGTTTCAACATTGAAAGTTGTGTTAACAAATGTTATTAAGTCTAAGGGAGTTTCAAGGATGACTGAAACATTAATTAATGAAGGAGATGAACGACAGATTTGAAAACCTGGAAAATGATGATGCTTATACAATTGCAACCTTTTTAGATTCTAGGTACAAAATAAAATTTTTTAAACCACTTGTTTCTCAGAATGTTAAAATCAAATTAGGATACTTATGCGATGAGATGATAGAAACAGCTAAAATAACGCCTTTCAAGAAAAAGCCAAAGCTCTCAGATACAAAAGAAACAAAATCTGTTAGCTTAAGCATTGCTAAATCAATGAAAGATCTTCTAGCTTCCAGCAGCGATGAAGAATCACAGTCAGAAGTGTCAAAGGATACAATATCGATTATTGAAAATTATCTGAAACTCCCACTTTTGGAGGCAGATAAAGACCAACTGGTTTGGTGGAGAGATAATTGCAAAAGTTTCCCTTTTCTTCCTGAGCTGGCAAGGACTTATTTAGCATGTCCTTCAACTAGTGTTGCTAGTGAGCGTCTTTTCAGTGGAGCAAGCCTCATTTGCGACGAAAAGCGAACCAAACTTTCACCTGAAAGAGCCCAAAAGCTTTTATTTCTAAAAAATAACTTACCAAATTATTAACTTCAAATGGAATATGTGAAGCTGTGAAGTGTGAAGGTAATACTGAATTACTGGTTATATATATATATATAATATATATATATATTATATATATATATATATATATATATATATATATATATATATATATATATATATATATATATATATATATATATACCTCTTTCCAAATGGGTGGAGGTTGGGGAAAGAGGTTGGTGGGATGTTATCTATGGTAACATAGATTCTGGATATTATATTTAAAATTCCAAGAATCAATGGCAAAAACTCTTAAAAAATTAAACTATCCGCATCCGCATCCGCATCTGCGGATATCCGCAATTGAATATCCGCAACCGCATCCGCATCCGCGGATAGTAAAAAATTACTATCCGGTCCACCTCTAATATATATATATATATATTATATATATATATATATATATATATATATATATATATATATATATATATATATATATATATATATATATATATATATATATATATATATATATATATATATATATTTATTTTTTTATTTTTCTCTCTGGTGGGCAAAGGCCGAGGCCTACCAAATTCCACAAGAGTTGGGGAACATTCGGAATCTGGTCGCTAATGGCCGACGTGACCCGATACACGGCGTTTAAAAGTGTGCAAGTCAAAGGAAGATGGGAAAACAGATAAAGGGAGTGTGTTCCAGACTTTACCAGTAGAGTACATGTAAGAGTGAGCATAGCGGTTAAGTCTGGGGTCGGAGAGTTGGAAAGAGAAAGGATGAGACTGTGTAGAAAGTCGTGTCTAACGAACCCTTCTCAATGGAGGAGGAATGCGACTTGAGAGGTTAGAAGAGCAATGTCTGTTGTAATAGCGATAATATAGAGAAAGTGATGCAACAATTCGACGGGAAGAAAGAGACTGGGGATAGTAAGAGCAGGAGACGAAAAGCCGCAGACTCCACCTTTTCGAGAATAGCTGTATGTGTGGAACCACCCCAGATGTGAGAGGCGTATTCCATACAGGGGCGAACAGCACCCCTATACAGAGCAAGCAACTGAGGTGGCGTAAAAAAAACACGAAGGCGCCTCAGAACACCCAACCTCTTTGAAGCTTGTTAAGAGAGAGAAATAATGTGATCTCTCCAAAAAAGATTACGAGAAAAAGAAACACCAAGAATATGTAGGACAGATGAAGGTTTGAGTTGAGTGTTTTCGAATAAGATATCATAGTTGTGTGGAAGATTGTGTCGAGTAGAAAGATGGAAGAATTGAGTTTTTGAGGCATTGTAAACGACTATGTTTTCTCTGCCCCAATTTGAAATACGAGAAAGATCAGAAGTCAGTTGATCCAAGGCCATCCTTCTTGAATCTATGAACTACTGTTGGGAGGGACGTCTTTCAAATTGAAAGGAGTAATAAAGGGTGGAGTCATCGGCATAGGAGTGTATAGGAGACGAAGTAATATAGAGAAGGTCATTGATGAAAATCAGAAAAAGAGTTTGAGATTGGACAGATCTCTGAGGAACACCACTATTTATAGATTTATAGGAAGAACGGTGGCCGTTTACAACAGCTGCTATAGAACGACCAGAAATGAAATTAGAGAGAAGGATAGATTCAGAAAGAGGGAAGTTTGGAAACCAAAGCTTTGTGTCAGATTCTATCGAAAGCTTTCGATATGTATAGCGCCACAACGAAAGATTCAACGAAACCCCGAAGAGCGGAGAACCAAGAGTCAGAAGGTAGGGAAAGAAGATCACCAGTAGAACGCTCTTTACGAAAGCCATACTAGCGATCAGAGATAAGATTAGAAGAATTAAAGCGTTTCCAAATTTTCCTGTTAAGGATAGATTCGAAAAGTTTAGAAAGAACGAACGTTAAAGAAATAGGACGATAGTTAGAGGATTGAGAGGGGTCCCCCCTTCTTTGGCAAAGTCGAAATAGTTTACCAAGGCAGGGTGCAATCTAGGAACCACAAGTTTTGAGAACCGCAGGAGGAATACCATCAGAACAGTGTTAAGCTCAGAGAGAGCAGAAATGACATCTAGTGGTACAAGGTGCATTTTACTTTCTTGTATCTTGGAAAGGACCTTCTGTCTGTCACTTTCATTTCCAGTTGTTTATTAAAAGGTGGATTTAGAGCATCAGAATTGTCTTTTTTTTTCTATCTAATTTCTGATTGTCACCCTGAAATGAAGGTGGTTATTAATTCCTTAAAAATTTCATTTCCATTATTAACTCAATACATTCTTCTGCTCATACCGTGTTAAAGTGACTTTTGTGCTTGAAGGAGGACCTGGTTCAATCCCTCATACGAATCATAGATCGAAATTATCTATAAAGTTCTTTATCTCAAATACGTAAATGTCCGTGAGATTTTTTAATCTAAAATCCTTTAACTTTCCTCACTCTTCAATATTTTTTTTTTTTTTTTTTTTTTTGACCTCTATTGGTGAGATCAAATTGTTTCTCTCATTAAAATTCTCCTCATACTTCTAAGACTACTAAACTACTTCACAGCACCCGTAGTTACTTGCTGCAAATACAAGTGATATCTGTCATTGTATAGAGTATTTATTGTTTTGCTGGTGTAGCAGTCTCAATAGGCAATGGAAAATTGGTTTCACTTGGTTTTTATAGTTGTTAAAAGCCATTTGAATCTGATTGAAATTTGCTACAATTTCATATATTTCATACTTTTGTAGCTATAATAAAATTAACTCCGAGAGTACCTGTATTAACAATGCATATTATCTTCTGTTGTAATAATGAAAATGTTAATATAAAGTAGAAAATTGATAATAATTTTAAGTTTAATAAAAGTGATTTCTAGTGTTAATAATTAGAGTTTAAGTCTAGATTACCCATGCATAAGAAGCTGCATTAAATGAACTAATCCCATAAACCTTTACTATAAAAGGTTCTATCAATCTTGAAATCTAAAATTGCCTATCACAAGGATAAGTAAGAAATAGGTTGGTAAATAAATGCTAAAGTTTTTTCTCCTTGACATTAACCTTGAGGACTATCCACAATTGGTTCTGTTGAAATCTTTAACCAGTGTCTTGAATATGACAGACCTGAAGCTGCTTAACAACATGGGTTGCTCTTGATAACTTCAGCATTCCGAATTTAAATGACTTCACCAGCTTACTTATTCAATGGATGCAAAGTTTTTTCTGTTCTGAATCCCAAGAAGGCTTTCTGTAATCTGAAGGTTCATCCAGATTGTAGAAGTAGTTCCTGATGATTAATACTTTATTTGTGAGTTCCTCCAGTAGGGAGGGTTTCATTCTGGTCACACCAGTTTCATTTAGCACATTTCTTTAATTCTTTCTTGTATTTTTAACATTTTCATAAACATTTTGCCACTTCTATACTTAATGAGGAAATAAAGTTCTTAGAAATGGTATTTGATTAGTATGAAATTGGATTATGCATCTAAATTTTGATGTCTTCTGGTTTTTTGCTCCTCAAAATTAGGATAAAACTATTTTTGTTTTAAACATTCCAAACCTAAGATGACTAAAGATCTACATTCTTCTCTAGGAAGTCTAGATTATTTCTGCTCTCCTCTTTCTGGTATCTGTCATTATTTCTTTTTCTTTTCTCAAAGGTGTTCCATTCTCTAAACAAAAAGTAAGATGGAATCCAAAGGCAAAAGTGTTTAATTTGGTCAAATTAGCCTAGAAAAATAACATTCTCTTGAGTTTTCCATCTAATAATATCCAAGTGTCTCTTTTCAACGATGTCAGTCAGACAGCCTTAGCTATGTAACAGTCTCTATGGACAATGGAAAATTGGTTTCACTTGTTTTTTATAGTTAATAAAACCATATGAATCTGATTGAAATTACCAACAATTTTTAAAATAGAGATTTTTGTATATTGTAGAAGGATGAAAGATATATTTTTTGTGACAGCTTTTCCGTCACACAGTCTTGTGTGATATGAGAGAGAGAGATGAACCCTTATCATTTGCTGGCAAGGAAGCAGCGTAACCCAACTTTTTTGTCTTAATATGATTTGACTACATATTAGAATGGATGAAAATATCCTTGCAGTTTTTCCGAGTGTAAATCCTGCTTTAATTAAGGTCCTCTGAATGGCCATTGAATTTACCCACCCTTTTAACTTCTGCAGTAAATTTACCATTAGTATTGGCCACAAATCTTTCAATCCAACTTGGACTGTAAACTATGCTAGAAATCCTTCCTCAAGCATTCTGCAATGAAACATTGGTTCACATCAGAGTTTGCTCTTCTGCAGAGTTCTTTCAACAGATGATAATTGATGTGATTACATCTATTTTCCATATTTGACAGAAATTTTTAGATGTAGAGTATAGACGAAAGTTCCCACTCTTGGTGGTTTACTTATGAAGATATAGAGCAAAGTTCTCACCATTCTAGTTATTGGTGGTTTAATTTAATTAATTTTTACTACCGATAAACACTCTAGTCTTAAAAGGTTCTCTGAATGTCTCAATTTCACTGTACAACGTTTCACAATTCCTTCTCACTCATTTCTCTATCACGTCTCATATATATATATATATATATATATATATATATATATATATATATATATATATATATATATATATATATATATATATATATATATATATATATATATATATATATATATATATATATATATATATATATATATATATATATATATATATATTTATTTTTTTTTTTTTTTTTTTTTTTTTTTTTTTTTTTTTTTTTGCAGATACTCCTTGGCAATGTTGAAGTGGAAAAAGGTTCTAAAATGAAAAGTACTTCAAAAAACAGATCTCCAACGTCAGTAACACGTAATGAAAGCATTAAAAAGAGTCATCTGGAAAACCTGAGTTGCAGATTTTGTAATTTTAGTTTTAAAGGCCAAGCTGAGTTGAAAAGCCATTTAAAGACACATAACAAAATCAAGTTTAAATGTGACCATTGCAGTTATGAGTCTAATTCTAAATCTTTGTTAAAGCAACATTTATTAATTCACAACAACATAAAATTATTTAAATGTTCAAAGTGCAGCTATGAATCTAAGTGGAAAGGAGACTTAAAAAAACACATGCTTATTCATTTAAATGAAAAGTTATTTAAATGTTGTAAGTGCAGTTTTGAATGTAGTAGAAAAGATACGTTAAAAAGGCATATGCTTACGCATGGAAATGTCAAGTTTTATAAATGTTCTGAATGCAACTATGGATGTAACGAGAAAGGAAGCTTAAAAAACCACCTGCTTAATCATTTAAATAAAAAGTTATTTAAATGTTGTAAGTGCAGTTATGAAAGTAATTATAAACAAAACCTGAAAATGCACATGCTTACACATGAAAATTACAAGTTATTTAAATGTTCTGAGTGCAACTATGGATGTAATCTGAAAAAACATCTAAAAGTACATATGCTGAGTCATCAAAATATCAAGTTATTTAAATGTTCTGAATGCAACTATGAATGTAACGACAAAGGAAGCTTAAAAAGACACATGCTTATTCATTTAAATAAAAAGTTATTTAAATGTTCAAAGTGCAACTATGAATGTAGGTGGAAAAAGGATTTAAAAAGTCACTTGATTACACATGAAAATTTTGTCAAGTTATTTAAATGTTCTGTGTGTAACTATGGATGTAATGAGAACGGACTATTAAAAAGACACATGCTTACACATTCAAATTCCAAGTTATTTAAATGTTCTGAATGCTCCTATGAATGTAATCAGAAAGGACAATTAAAAATTCACTTGCTAAATCATGAAAATATAAAGTTATTTAAATGTTCTGAATGCAACTATGGATGTAATTATAAACATAGCCTTGAAAAACACATGCTTAAACATGAAAATTTAAAGTTATTTAAATGTTCTAAGTGCAGCTTTGAATGCAATTTGAAAGGAAACTTAAAAACTCACTTGCAAAGTCATGAAAATACAAGACTGTTTAAATGTTGTGAGTGTGGTTATGAGTGTAACATGAAAGGTGCATTAGACATACATATGCTGAGTCATCAAAATCCCAAGTTATTTAAATGTTCCCAATGCCACTATGAATGTGATGAGAAATTTGTACTATCAAGGCACATGCTTTCACATGGATTTGTGAAAATAAGTGATTGGATATTTAAAAAATAAATGATTTGATGAAAATGAATAAGTATCTTGGGTAGGTAAACAGAGTCCTCCCAAAATTGATTCCACCAACTGTGAGCTTAGAGATTAATAGACTCTACTATGCGACAGTAAGAGTCATAGAGCAACATGTTAAACAATCTTCATAATAAATTCAGAGTCAACCCAAGGAATGAGAAAAAAACCGAAGCAGTTGTCACACTTGTTCTATATGGATGACTTAAATCTATATTCACCTAATTTGGAAGAGACAGAAAAGCAGGTTAGAGTAGTGGAACTCACAAATGATATAAGAATGGAATTAGGATTGGTTAAATGTATTTTCATAAAGTTAAAATGATGAAAGAGAATAGAGGCAGAAAACATTATTGTAGACAAAACTCAGATTAAAAAGCTTGAACCAGGTACAATTTACAAATATCTTGGGATTCAGGAATCGGGAATAAAATAGAGAATGGTGACATGAAAACTAGAATAAGGAATGAATATATAGATCATCTTAAATCAATTTTAAAAACTGAATTAAAACCAAAGAATAAAATTGAAGCAATTAGGATTTACTCTATACCAGTGGTAATTTATGGACTTGGTATCAGCATGAAATTAAGTAATCAAACATTAGAACCAGAAAGCTGCTTCATTCTCATAAAATCTATAAAAATCAATACATGGCAAGAATGTACATGCCAAGAAAAGAGGGAGGAATGGGGATACCAATTATAGATGAGATCCACAAGAAAGAAATAATTGAAGTAGGAGAATATTTAAAAGGAAAAGGAAGTAGATACTTGAGTTGGGTGAAAGATCATGAAGAGGGAAAACCAAATACAAAGTTCATCATTAAAAAGTCTCAAAACTATCTTGAAGAATGCTCAATAGAAGTAAGAATGGAATTGGAAAAAGAAGACTTGAAAAATAAGTGTGTAAAAAAGGAAAACTCAAAAATGAAAATAGCTGAAAATAAACACGTAAACATTATAAGGCATAGATTATAGATAAGGAATTTATTATTATATCAAAGATTCGAAGAAGAAAGGCTATTAATAAGGTCACAAGACGCGGATTTAAAAAGAAACTGGTTCAAAAAAACATAGAAATACAAAATCGATGTGATGGATGTGGAATGTGTGGTGAAAAGGGATAATCAGTAATTCACAGTTTGTCTGGTTGAGAGGTGCATCTTCTTAGACAGTTCTATACAGAAGACATTATTCTGTACGCAAACTTATACACTATAGAGTATGCAAGATATATGTACTTGAAAAAATCAAACGACCACAGATATCTTGATCCATCATCAATAATGGATAAAGAACAGATCCGAATTCAGTATAATTATCCCATTCCAACATAAAATAAAATACAGTGCAATAAACCAGACGATAGTAACAGATAAAACTAACAACAAATGCTATATTTTGGAAGTTGGTATCTCCTGTGATGGGAAGGTATCTCTGTACCAGAGAGGAGGAAAAGAGATAAAGTACCAAAACCTCGAGCACGAAATTAGGAGAATGTGAAATGTTGGGGTATTGATAATAGGAGTAGTGGGAGAGTTAGGATCTGTGAAATAAATAAAATAAAAATAGATAAATTTTGAAAGGGACGCCATCACACCAG
This sequence comes from Armadillidium nasatum, assembly GCA_009176605.1. Classification (NCBI taxonomy): domain Eukaryota; kingdom Metazoa; phylum Arthropoda; class Malacostraca; order Isopoda; family Armadillidiidae; genus Armadillidium; species Armadillidium nasatum. The sequence continues at coordinate 8,645 of SEYY01022242.1, read as the reverse complement.
TTCATATTACAAGTATTCTGATAAACAAATTAGAAAATTTATACAGGTTTTAATTCAAAGAGTAACTATGCTATTAAATTTAAAAAAAAAAAAAGATTGGTCAATTGTATGGTATTTTTAAAAAAAATTTTTAGGTTTTTAAATTTGATATAATTGAAAATAAAGGAGTTAGTAAGGAATTTTTTTTATCATTAAGTCCTTTATTTCGTAACCCAGAGTCGATGGTTTCATGACTAAATGAAACCGGATAATTTCTAAGTTGTTGAAGCCGGAGCCAAATAATTTTAAAATGTTGAGTCGGAGCTGCAAGCTTATTACTGACTCGGCAACCATAGAAAATATCGCATCTATTTTGGATGATATAAAAGTATATTCCTTGAGTAACGAAGAATAAGGAAAGTGGACGAAGAAATCGTGGAACAAAACTTTGAGGAAATATCCACCGAGTTTGGAGTTTTGATTAATTAATGTGAATTTGTTGATCTGAGAAGAGGAAGAAGAAAAGTAAGCAATTTAAAGATATATAAAATAGAGATACAAGAACAAAGTAATACTTATAAGTTTTCATGTATAGAAGACTATAAAAAGATAAATAAAAAAGATGAAAAAATTTCTTTGAATTAAAATTATAACTCAAAAATAAAATGACAAAAAAGAAAATTGGATGTGACCGTGCTGACGCTTAGTTTTGAGGTAACAGATTGCTTTCGACATGAAATCAATGATTATTATGTTAAAACTGATAAATGCTGCATTCACACAAAATTTTGAATAAGAATCCATGCATGCCAAGGATCTATGTGATCAGCAAGAATAGAATCGAGAAGCAAAATGGGGAGCAGATTTGAAACGAGTACAAGAATGGAGAGTTGAGTCATCAGCACAAGAGTGAACAGAGTTAAAAGTGCAGTTGAAAAGGTCGTTAATGAAAAGTAGGAAAAAAGTTGGAGATAAAACAAAACCCTGTGGAACACCACAATTGACAGGAAAGGAAGAAGAAGGTTGCTCCATCTACAAGATTTGAAATGGAACGATCTGAGAGAAAACTAGACAAGAATAAGCAAAGAGAAGGAGGAAACCCTAAGGAAGGGAGCCTGGAGAGCAGCGACACATACCATGTCCGGTCAAAGGCCTTGAATATATCAAGCGCCACCACACAAGACTCCCCGAAGTCCCTAAAGGCAGAAGACCATAAATCAGTGAAATAGGAATGTATGTCACCAGTTAACATCAAGAGTCGAAAGCCATAATGATGATCTGAGAGATTAGAATGAGACTCCAAATGGTCCAGGAAATGAGAGTTTCAAAAATTTTAGACAGAACACAAGTGAGAGCTATAGGTCGATAGCTGGAAGGGTCCGAGCGGCTACCTTTTTTTTCGGGATCGGTTGAACATATGCGCGCTTCTAGAACTGAGGAAAAGTCCTACTATTAAGGCATAAAGATTAGAGCTGAACGTGGACAGGCGCTAACTCGTAAGCACACTCTCTCAGAACGCGAGGGGGAATGCCATCCGGGCCACTGGCCTTCCTGACGTTCATACTATAACCATTATTCTTTCCGATCCGAAAATATCGTTAACTTTAAATTCTTACTTCCTCTAAGATAGCGAAAGGGAGAATCATTGCGTAATATAATTTGGATTTGCAGTTTTGCACTGTCAAGTTGCTGGATCAGTGTCGAAGGGAATAGTTCGAAATTTTATAGCTACTTCGGAGTGAATAAAGTTTTTAAAAACAAATATATATATATATATATATATATATATATATATATATATATATATATATATATATATATATATATATATATATATATATATATATATATATATATAGAGAGAGAGAGAGAGAGAGAGAGAGAGAGATAATATAGTGTAAACTATTGTGGCTGACTGCTCATCCATTGACGGTCAGCGTTGTAGATGGAAGAAGCTTCACCATACCATTTGTTTATTTGAGGTAGCTCAAATTTTAAGCGTGAACAAAATCTATCCTCATATGTTGCTTAAAATTTATTTTATAAAGGAACAGAAAATTTCTAAAATTTCCAAAGTAAAAAAATCGTTGATTCGATACTGAGGATAAAATATCGATATATCGACTTTAAAAATATCATCGAATATTTTTCGATATCGTAAAAAAATAGATATTGATATATATCGGAACTCATTGGGCATCCCAATTAGCAACTTCAGTCCAATAGTCGCTGTCCATAACCGCAATGTTCAACGGGAATATGGCCGTGAAAGCTATCCGTAGCTTCATCACTCATCGGTTTATGCTGCGAATAACTTTATAATAAACTATTTGAATTTATCTAATTCAACGCAGATACAAGCACACTATAGCCTCTTTAAAATCCGAAAATTTCGTTAACTTTAAATATTTTCTTCCTCTATGATATCGAAAGGGAAAATCATTGCGTAATATAATTTGTATTTGCAATGTTGCACTGTCAAGTTGCTGGATCAGTGTCGAAGGGAATAATAATACGAAATTTTATAGCTACTTCGGAGCAAACAAAGTTTTTTTTTAATATATTGAAACTGCTACGAAGACGAAATATTATGAAATAAAGTAAATTAAATTGTTTAAATATATATATATATATATATATATATATATATATATATATATATATATATATATATATATATATATATATATATATATATATATATATAAGTAAAAATTATATCACCACCACTCACGGGTCGAATGATCGTGTGCCCTGCATTTACGTTTTCATTGCCGTACTGCAAAAATATTTAAGATAAAGCAAATATTTTCTTGAAATATGCTTTTCATTATTCATGTGTATTAAATACTGTTGGGGTTCTCTGTAGCGCTGTAACTCTAGATAGAGCTTAATGTAGTATATTGTGACTGCTCTACTAAGAATAAATCTAATTCTAGTAAAAATTTAGCCTACAATTAATAAAATTAAATTAATAAAGAACTCACCATTGAAAATGTATTCAAATAGTTAAAATGAAATGGGGGATTTACTATTTCCAAGAGATAATATAGTATAAGCTATTGTGGCTGACTGCTCATCCATTGACGGTCAATGTTGGACATGGAAGACGCTGCGCCATACCATTTGTTTATTTTGAGGTAGCTCCATTAGGCTATGGTAGCTCAAACCATAGCGTGAACCATATATGGCGTGAACAAAATCTATTCTCGTTTATTGTTGTGATCGTGCCTCAAATTCACCTTTTGGGATATTAATGTTCTTCAAGCATCGCCTTGCATGATAAGGCTCACATCAATTCCTGTATCTTATTCAGTTGGTCATTAGTGATTCATAATTGGTGAGTGCCTGTACCTATACCCTAGTTTATATCACTGACTATATCACTGACGTAGTATTTATTTCTCATGTTCGTACTTAATCAGGTTACTATTTTCTTAATACTTTTTCTATCTATGTATTTTCTCTTTTTCTATATGTCTAGCACCCCACTGTGGCATCATTGTACCTTGCTGTAGTATCATTTACCCTCACCAGCTGAATTCATCTGCATTTTAGCATACATTCTCCAGGTAATAGCTGCAGTAATAGTTTAGTTCCACTGTTTCTGTGCCTATATAATATTAGTTCATTTCATAACAGAATTATTATATGTATTTTATTACAGGTGTAAGGTAGAAACTCAAATATTATTATTATTATTATTCTCATTCTCTCTTTCTTTCTAATTAAAGGCAGGTAGTGTACTTGTTTACCCAAGTAATTTAGATTTTAATTTTAAGAAAATAGTAACAAATAACATTAATTCAGTACAATCGGTGCCCATAACCTTCAAGAATACTTTAACCCTGTTTGAGAAAGAAACATAATAATTTAGGTGTGTGTAAAATTATAGCTGCATTTTTTTAAATTTTGTATGCAGCACTTCTACCCACTTGATTGCAACAGCTGCAGTGTCTCTAGTTTTCCACAGGGATGGTAGATTTTCTTTTCAAGATTCGCGTACAAGCTTTTCCAAATTCTTTATATATATATATATATATATATATATATATATAATATATATATATATATATATATATATATATAATATATATATATATATATATATATATATATGGTAATGGTGTAGATTGTTTCTGACTTTCGATTGTCTGAAAATATCGATAATCGAAAATATTGGAGAGGCCTAACGTAAACAAGAATGTTGCCGGGAATTAGAGGTGTACAGGCCTATTACACTAGACATAGACACAATTATTACTTACTTTTTCTAGCAGAACCTAATTCGACTTATATCCTGAACTACCGAAGTTGCCGTAAAAAGAGGCTTAACCTACACAAGAATTTGCCATAAAAGAGGCCTAACGCACACAAAAATTATAGGTATAAAAGTATCGATTAAAATAAAATATCGATATAAAAAAAAAAAAAAAAAAAAAAAAAAAAAAAAAAAAAAAAAAAAAATATATATATATATATATATATATATATATATATATATATATATATATATATATATATATATATATATATAATAAATATATATGGTAAAGGTGTAGATTGTTTCTGACTTTCGATTGTCCGAAAATATCGATAATCGAAAATATCGGAGAAGCCTAACGTAAACAAGAACGTTGCCAGAGGTACTATTACACTAGACATACACACAATTATTATTACTTACTTTTCTAGCAGAACCTAATTCGACTTATCATAACCTGAACTACCGAAGATGCTGTAATTTAACCTAAATAATAATAATTTTATTGTACTTATAGTTTATAACATAACCTAAATTTAAGGTATCTGAACTGAAAAGAACAAATTACACTTGAAATTCGTTAGGTATAAAAGTATCGATTAAAATAAAATATCAATATAAAAAAATATTGATAAAAAATATCGAAGGTCAGAAACAATCTACACCTAAGCCTATATATATATATATTGTAAGGAATTTTCCTGTTACCCTGATCCCAAATTCATTTCCTCTAATATGTTTTAACCAACATATGTCATTAAGTATAAATTTTTTTGGTTTCAGATACTTTTCTAAAGTAATGCTTGATTTTGTTATCATCATTTTTGCCATTCATAATCATATCTCTTACTCTATTTTTGTTCTCAATTGCTTAATTGCATGAGTTTGTATATATATATATATCAAGTGTATTCAAGGAGAAATCAAGGTATGCTTTCTTTACTTTATTTGTTTTCAATGAGATTTTCTTGGTAGACTCAAGCAAATAGTTAATTGGTGTTTTTAATTATTTATAAGGAATTCCAACTTTCCATAAATTGACGACTTGAATAAGATTCTTCAAAAAGTTAAAAGAAAAGACCTCAACTTTGTTGAGGTAAGTTAAACTAAGTTAGGTTTAGTTTCTATTATTAAAAGGTTTTATTATGTATATAATGTATAACACTGTTAATATGGATAGAAAGTAATCTTTTATATAGCTTAAAAAGAAATAAAATATGTTTATAGGTCCATGGTCAGGGAACCTTTGTTTCCCCATCTCATATATCCATGGTCAGGGAGCGTTTGTTTTTCCCAGATTTCCATGGTGAGGGACCTTCTCTGTGTAATAAACGTTCATGGTTTGGAGCCTTCACTGTCACATATCCTACATCCAGTTTGAGGAATTTTATTTGTGACATTTCCATGGTTTGGAACTTTACCTTACCATATATATTCAGAATACTACGAAACTACAAGCATTTCCTTTGATTACATTTATTGTAATTAGCAACACTACACAGATTTTTAGTGTTACAAGATTTCCCCTATAGTGCATTGTTTATTCACATTTACTATTATATATAATTAAATTGTATTATAATAAAACAATTTAAGTGTGGTGAACTACAGTGTCATAATTATATCTCCTTTAATATACAGAGGAGTTGGAAATTGAGTGTAAAAAGCCAATAAAGACTAATCTTCATACTATAAAAATTATGAAGGTAATAAAATTATTTTCATAAGATTGATACAACTTAGGATTAAGTGATAAAAAAAAAAATTTATAAATTTATTATTAACCTATATTTTGTTACATCATTCTCCATTGCATAAAAGAAAAACTATATTACGGTTCATATTATTATTTATTATTATTTTGTGTTATGTTGTGTGTAATGTTTTACAGTACTAGTGTGCCAGCGCAGTGTATCAGTGATTGAGTGATTGAATGTGTGTATTATATTCTTATTGCTGCAATTAGTTGCAATTAACCCAGGGATACTCTTAAGTTTCAACCTCATTATAAAACCTCACATATATATATATTATTTTATTAAATCATTATTATTATTCGTTTATTATTTTTCCCACATGTGAGTGGAAGTCTATGAGAGGAGTACTTCCTGTACACTTGCTCAGGTAATTATTTTCACCCTAATTGTTCCTCTAATACTCTCGCTTGCATGTGTGGGCATCATTATTTGTTCTAATTCTATATTTTTTTTATTTTTCTTGCTTGAGTGTTGTGTCGCATGTTTACCTAACTTTAAGAAGCTTATCTCCTCTTCTGCTTTGTGACTTGATTTCAAGAGCCTTCCTATTTATCATCTCATCAATCATTTTTTTTTGGAGTTAGCACTGGTACGTAACACATAGTCTTATATTTTTAAATTGGTATAAGTTCAGAGACAGTTGTAGCTGTAGAAAGTTATTGAAACTTTCCTTTGGGGATATCGTTGTTCCCAAATGGTGAGAGAGCTACATTTAGTCACTTGACTCTCGTAATCAATAATCACCATAACTTTACTTTAAACCCCCAGTTAAAATTATAACATTGGTAGCAGAGCGTAGTTTCTACACTACAGTTCTGTGTCTTTGTTCTGTTGCCAATTGTTGTAAATTGTAAACACTAGCTAACTAGTGAGTATTATTTATATTACGTACCAGTATACCAGTTTAGTTTTATTGGTTTTCTGATTTCTGTGTGTGTTCATACTTATATATTAAAATAATGTCCACTGAAACATTTAGAAACAATGGAAGGAAAGGTAGATACTGAAACTGTTCCAATAACTATGACTTTAAAAACTGACACTAATGTTGACACAATCTAATGTTGTAAGTAATCCTTCTACTAGTATTTCCATGCTTTTAACTCAACAAAATTGGGTACCACCAATGACATCATTGGAGTTTTCCCAGTCTAATGTAAATTGGTCAAACACTGTTCAAAGTTCTCTAGCATATCCATTTCCTATTAGTTCTAATTTACCTTTATTTACAACTGCAACTTCTAATATTTCAGCTCCTATTGATCCTAGAGTAATTTCTTCTATTCCACCTCTATCACAACAGCAAACCATTTACTTGTACAAGCACCAATATATCCCTACTCAACCGACAGCTCAGACACAGCCTATTCATACTTCATCTACTTATACATTAGTTGATTCAAGGATTATGAATGAAGTATTGTCCCAAAATCGAGAACTAATAGCTCAAAATCAGCAGATGCTACAGACTTTATCCCAACTAGTTCAGCAACTTGCACTCCAAAAGAAACCCTACTAAAATGATCCCTCTAGGTAAATATAAGATTGGAAGACGGAGAGACTTTTCCCCAATTTCTCACCAGATTTGAAGAATATGTTAAAACTATGTACCCACAGTCTTCTACAGATGAATGGAGAACTTATCTTGGTTTACATCTGGAAGGACATATTAAGACTGTATATGATCTTTTAATGAAAAACAACTCTGGATATACTATTATAGTCTATGAACTTACACAATGGTTTAATAAATATATTTCAAAGCAAAACAAAACTGATCAGACAAATTTTGAAAATGCAATAATGGATTATAATGAAACCATCCCCTTGTTTGCTCTGCGCTTGCAAGGGTTAGCAGAAAAAGCTTTTCCTACAGCGGAAATTGAAACTTTAATGATCCTTAGAGAAAAATTAATCAATAGTTTACCTCTACATATCCAGCAGACAGTAAAATCACATGTCATGATTTGTGAAATGTCCAGAAGAGAGGAAATATCTTGGGATGATTTAGTCAATATAATTGATCAGATCTATACTAATTATCAAACCCAAGAACTACCACAAAGGTCTTATCCTATACAAACTCCAAATAAAGTGACAAATAAAACCACCATCCCAGAATTAATTGATCTAACTAATTTCCAACCTCAAATGACACCACCCCAACACCAGTTGGAATTACAACCCCAAATTAATGTAGTTCCCAATAAATCTAATAATAATCAATATCCTGTAATTGCTCAACCCCCTACTCCTCCAAATTATTTTTCTAATCATCCTAATCAACCTACTTTTGCTCAAGTAACTAGTCAACAGGATAAAGCGAAAAATGTTCCTTATAAGCAAAATTCTATTAATAATAATAGAAATAATAGGTCAAGGAGTCGAACACCTCCTAGAACTTTTGGTAATAACACAAATAGGAACAACAACAATAGAAACCAACAACAGTGGAATGGATCTCCAAGAACTAATAATAGAAATTCCTCGAATGTGACTTGTAATTATTGCAAAAAGCCTGGTCATGATGTTCGAGATTGCCGTTCTCGTCCCTACTGCAAATTTTGTGGGAAGAGAGGACATCTATATAACAACTGTTATCAACGACAAAATAAATGCATTCATTGCGAACAAACCGGCCATAT
>SEYY01022241.1:17500-46439 GCA_009176605.1 Armadillidium nasatum | reverse complement strand
ATTAATACAGACACACTTTAAAGAAAATTAAAAAAAACAAAAAAATGATCTCAACAAAAGTAGCCTCGGAGAAGCTCCGGGGAGCGGCTTTCAAATATATCCCTTCATCCACCCATTCCCCCATCACCACTTGTGAGTTGGTGGCCTTCGGTGATGGGGTTGGTTACACCAAGATACAGCTGCTGGCTTGTCCTGATGCAAGGTCTATTTTTTTCATTAATTTCTGCAACATTCGCGGATTGCACTCTAATTTCCACTTTGTTGAACATCACCTCTCTTCTAGACCTCACCTCTTATTCTTGATCAAAACTCAGATTGTTGAGCGTTCTGATAGCAAACCCTATTCTGTTTCCTAATACTGTCTATATCTTTGATTTTCAGCCAAAGTTGGATGTTATGCATAAGTGCGTAACGATGTCGTTTGTTCTTGTGTCTCTAATTTGGAATCTTCCAAATTTTCAACCTTATGGCTTAGGCTCTCTTGCCATTCTACGTCAAAATTCATTTCTAATTCTACTGACTATCCTAAATTCTTTGACTATTTAAACTCCAAAATAGAGCACAGTCTCTCTTTTTCTCCTTTCTCTGAAATCATCATATTGGGTGATTTCAATGTTCACCACCGCCAATGGCTTTCATCTAGTTCTCATGATACAGCTGGTGAACGTAGCTTCCATTTCGCTATCCAAAATGACCTTGAGCAGTTGGTGCAGCTCCTTACTCGTATCCCTGATGTCTTGGAGATGAACCCAACATTCTAGACCTTTTCCTAACTCTAATCCTTCTCCTTATACTGTTAAGCTCTTTCCTCCTCTGGGTTCCTCCGATCACCTTATCCATATTCTTTCCTTTCTACTAAACCTAACAAACCTTGGTTTAACTCTGCTTGTTCTCACGCTATCCGCTGCAGGGATGTTGCCTTCAGGATTACCATCGTCTTCAAACTCCAGAAACTCACGCTACTTATATTTCATTCCGGAATGAATCTATCCTTCGAAACACTAAAAACTCATTCTCCGGTGGAAAATGCAATAAATAATCTTTCTGGTTCCTCTTCTTCACATTCTTTCTGGCATTTTGCAGAAAATGTTAACACTAACTTTGCTCTTTCTCTTTCCCTCCTTCAATATCTTCCGACAGCACAACTGCTGTTTTTCCTTATAAAGCTGGACTCTTTGCTTAAACATTTGCCTCTAATTCAGCCTTAGACAATTCCGGAGCTATTCCTCCTCCTTCAACCCCTCTAACTCAATCATGCCTAAAATTAGAATTTCTTATAAAGATGTCATTTCTGCTCTCTCTGAGCTTAATACTAAGAAGGCGTACGGTCCTGATGGTATTACTCGCTGTGCCTTCTCAAAACTTGTACTTCCGAGCTTGCGCCGTGCCTCGGTAAACTATTTCGTCTTTGTCTCTCTACTTCAACCTTCCCTTCTTGCTGGAAATGTGTGCTCATTCAGCCTGTGCCGAAGAGGGGTGACCCCTCTCAACCCTCCAACTACCGTCCTATTTCTTTGACTTCCGTTCTCTCTAAAGTTTTCGAATCTATCCTTAACAGGAAGATTTGGAAACATCTCAATTCTTACAATCTCATCTCTGATCGGCAGTATAGCTTTCGTAAGAAACGCTCTATGGGTGATCTTCTTTCCCTTCTCTCTGACTCTTGGTCCTCCACTCTTCGGCATTTCGGTGAATTTTTTGCTGTTGCGCTAGACATATCGAAAGCCTTCGATAGAGTCTGGCACAAAGCTTTGATTTGTAAACTTCCCTCTTTCGGTATCTATCCTTCTCTCTGTGATCTTCTCACTAATTTCCTTTCCGGTCGTTCCATAGACGCTGTTGTAGACTTCCACCGTTCTTCCTTTAAACCTATTAATAGTGGTGTTCCTCAGGGTTCTTTCCTATCCCCAACACTTTTTTTATTTTTCATTAATGACCTTCTTTCTATTACCTCATCTCCTATCTACTCCTATGCTGATGACACCACTCTTCATTATTCCTTCCAGTTTGAAAAACGTCCCACCCAACAGCAGTTGATAAACTCGAGAAGGGTAGCCTTGGAGCAACTAACCTCTGATCTTTCTCGTATTTCAAATTGGGGCAGAGAAAACATGGTTGTTTTCAATGCCTCAAAAACCCAATTCCTTCATCTCTTAACTCGACACAATCTTCCACACAACTATGATATCTTCTTTGAAAACACACAACTCAAGCCTTCATCTGTTCTTAATATTCTTGGTATTTCTTTTTCTTGTGATCTTTCTTGGAAAGATCACATTACTTCTCTTTCTAAACAAGCTTCTAAGAGGTTGAGTGTTCTGAGGCGCCTTCAGAATTACTTCATACCACTCCAGTTGCTTGCTCTGTTTAGGGATGTAGTTCGCCCCTGTATGGAGTATGCTTCGCACATCTGGGTGGTTCCACACATACAGCTCTCCTAGAGAAGGTGGAGTCTAGGGCATTTCGTCTCATCAACTCTCCAGCTCTTACTAACTCTTCAATCTCTTTCTGCCCGTCGAATTGTTGCGTCACTCTCTCTTTACTATCGCTATTACAACGGACACTACTCTTCTGAACTCTCTCGTCGCATACCTCCTCCATTGAAAAGAGCTCATGCGACACACCTTTCTACACAGTCTCATCCTTTCTCTGTCAAACTCCGACCCCAGACTTAACCTCTATGCTCAATCTTACATATACTTTACTGGTAAAGTCAGGAACACACTCCCTTTATCTGTTTTCCCAACTTCCTTTGACTTGCATACTTTCAAACGCCGTGTATTGGACACGTCGGCCACAATCGACCAGGATAGATCTCTCCCAACTCTGGTGGAATTTGGTAGGCTTCTGGCCGCCTTTGCCCAGGTGAAGAATATATATATATATATATATATATATATATATATATATATATATATATATATATATATATATATATATATATATATATATATATATATATATATATATATATATATATATGCGTGTGTGTGTGTGTGTGAGAGAGAGAGGGAAAGAAAAAAATTAAGACATTTTATAAATTTTTAAAAAAAAATAATCTTTTAAAAACTAAAAAGTTGGTGCCAAGTAGGTGAGTAGGGAAGGGAGTCGGTAGGAGTCGCTTAATTTACCGACTCCGACTCTCCATCCCTGTTCTAAACATTTATTATTCCTAACAGATAAAATTTTAATTTATAAAATATACTTGGGCACAACCAGAAATACATGACTAAGTATTGGTTGTACAGGGAATGCAATCCTCAGTTGCCTGGCAGTACACAAATGTTCTATCTTATTAACTGTGTATTTCTTATAATTAAAGTATCGGTATCGGTCCCATAAAAAAATAGAGTATCGGTATCATTCTCTTAACTGGTATCGGTACATCTCTAATTATTTAGAGGCAGAAGCTCATATAATGCCTTTGTCTTATGGAAGAAAATATTTGGGCTTCAAATACATGTGTTCACATTTATCGAAGCATGATCATCCTATGAGACAAGAACTTCTGAACTACTATGTTTTTGACTATTACCTACTTCGTCCTTATGCTCTTCCTTGTATGGGGAGATTGAAAAACTTATGTAGTGAGTTTCATTTACCAATAGAGGACATAGCTAATGTTCCATTAGCATATTCATATAAATGGAATAATACAAGATTTAATTATGATTTTAGTCAGTTTCCCAAGCAAGGTACAGCACATATTGTTTATAAAAGACGATTTGCTGAGACACTACTTTCCTTGAAAGATAAAAATTACAATCTTTGCTTAACAGATGGATCAAAGGATGGAGATAATACTGGATGTGCTTATTTATATAACAACAGTTTATCTCAATTCAAGCTGCCACACTACAGCTCAGTTTTTACAGCTGAGCTATATGCAATATATAGAAGTTTAGTCAATTTTAAGGCCAAACCACATACCAAACTTGCTATATTTACAGATTCTCTTTCTGTAATGAGAGCTATGGAGGGAAATTCAGCACATTTTTTGATTTATAAAATACGAATGTTAATTATGGAATTGCATGATAGATGGATTGAATTTGTTTGGATTCCTGGACATGTTGGAATTGACTTGCATGATCGAGTGGACATGGCAGCCAAAGATGCTTACATATTGGGAATGCCAGTAAATGTAAAATATTCTACTACAGAATTCAACATATTAATAAGGAAGATTTGCACTGCCATGTGGCAGAGGGAGTGGGGTCAATGTAAGGGTCATTTACCAAATATAAAACCACTTATTCAGGATTGGTCAAATACTTATCATCATACTAGAAGAAATCAAGTTAATCTGACAAGACTTTGGCTGGATTGTGCTCTATTTACTGTCATCCACTTTTTTGAAAATACTCCTTGTAAAATTTGTGTACACTGTCAAAAGAGGCTTACTATTAAGCACGTATTTATAGATTGTCCTATATTGAATCCCCAAAGAGTACTTCTGAGGGGCATATGTGATAGATTATCATTGTCTTTCACATTAGAAAACATACTTTCCTGGTCATTTCCAGAATCTTATATTTTTGATTATTTAAAAAATATACAACTTTATGAATTCATTTAGAGAACACTCTAGGTGAATTTGAACTTGTAGGTTAGTATTTGTGTAGCACCGTTTTAATTTAGGTAGCACATGCCAATGCCCAAGCTGGTGAAGTGCATGTAAAAATTAAAAAGGTACAAAGGTAGGTAGGACCCAACTTTGCAGCCAACATGACACAGCAGTTGACAATTCTGTGCAGTCATCCATTTCTACAGGCACATCATATCCTGTAGTTTTCATTCAATTCGTGGATGGGGAACATATATTTGAACCCCCAAAAACCATTGATTCCATCCATGGCTCATCTTTCAAAAATATATTATTGGTGAAACCCTAAAGGTACAAGGAAAGGGTGCATCCCTCAGGTTTCAGGTTTCTTCCCTTGACAAACTTGACCTCACCAAAGTCACTAAACTGGATGCATGGAATGTTAAATGCATCACGCACATCAAATGCTGGTGCCTTAGGTCAGATGCTCCGGAGAGCAGGGATGTCACATTTGGCAAAATTGGGGCAATTGTTCTTGATTACACTGAAGATATCACAAAAAGTTTATGCATCATTGGTTCTTCAACTTTATTGGATGTCATTAGGCTCATGTTATTTCAAAATAACCAAAGACTTCACATATCATTTGGTTAAAATTTGCTGGTCCTTTGCCAGATAGGGTAGCCATTGCCTCTGCTATCTATGAAGTGAAACCTTATATCTTTCCTGTACTTAAATGTTACAATTGTTACTGATATACTTGGTTTTATTTGGCTATTGATAGGCTCATGGAAGTTCTATCCCTTTGCCCATGGTCCTTTTTCCATCAGAAAACAAGTCTCAAATTCTTTGAAGTTCACCAGTGTGGAGGAGGAATTGGCAAGTAGCATCGATAACTTCAGTCTTGTATTGCAGAGGTGTGTTTGTTGCATCAAGCAGTATGGGGAGCTTAAGTACTGAATGGCCTAGAGCAGCGGTTCCCAACCTTTTTTTCCTTCCGTACCCCTTCATAATGTTTTTCATTTACAAGTACCTTCGTACACACACAAATCCATATATATATATATATATATATATATATATATATATATATATATATATATATATATATATATATATATATATATATATATTATATATATATATTATATATATATTAAGAACAATAATTTAGTTTCGTAATTTGATATTCTGTAATCTACATTCTATTAATTTTTTTCTTTTACATTCTTTTTTAATTAAGCCATATATTTTTTTGTGTACCCCCAATCGATAGCAGGCGTACCCTAGGTTGGGAACTGCTGGCCTAGAGGATACAAGCTTTGAAGAAGAGATATAGCTATTAGACTCGTTGGACAGTGGAGAAGGAAGTGTGAAATGTCCTCGACAATGGTGGAACACCAAGGACAGAAAGGCTGTCTTGTGATGCCCAATCTACAGAGGTGAGAGTTCAATCTCGTATGGCCTATTCTCAATCTAGTGAAGGCAGTATCCAGTGTCCGGTTATGATTGATATATATATGTGGATGAGCGGAAGAATCCACCCTGAGTTGTCCCAAGTGAGAGGTAAACTGGAAAGGTTGAAGTTCCTGATCCCATATAGTCTCCTATAAACATTGTTGATAATACCACCTGTTTCTCTGATTTCAAGTGAGGTGATAGTAAGTGAATCCAAGTTGTGTGCTAGTTGTGCTGCCTTATCTACAATTTCATTGGGAGTGATACCTATATGTGAAGGTACCCACTGGAAATGGATTACCCAAGATGGAGTGAAGAACAATTTCAGGAGACATGAGTGTATGTGGTAGTATATTCTGTGGTATTAATGTGGTCTCAGAGTAGAGATGATTTGAAGAGCTGCCTTCCGGTCACAAAATATAATTATCTTTTGTGGAGGAAGGAATTGTTCCACAAAAATATGGCATACAATTCAGCAAACACAATGGAGTGCTCTGGTAGAAGTTTCCAGGTTCTAGTGAGCTGAAAGTGAGGGAAATATATTGCTGAAGAACATAGGAAAATAGAGACAGTTAAAAGCCACAAGGGCCTATCGAGACTGTCCCAGTCCAAACAAATAATAATAACAATACTAGTACATGCACAAAAGACTAGGTCTATCCCTTCCCTAGTTATCAGTTCATTCATGCAAAGATAAAAGCAAAACCAAGCCCAACTACACATGCAGCATTCAATGAACCATCACCCACTACAAAAAAACTGCCATTAGGCTTAGTCATAGGTTGATCTGTTGATCTAAAAATTCATATATACCCTGCCAATTTGGCTTAGTCAAGTTATATTATATAATACCTAAACCATCCATAAATCTATCTAGCCCCCTTTTAAATTTGACAAGAGAATCACAGTCAACAATCTCTTCTGGCAAGTCATTCCAAAAATTGACAACCTCTATTACTGAAAGAATATTTTCTTAGATCGAGATGGCATGGCTTCTTTTTAATTTTCTTATCATGTCCTCTAGTTACTCTTCCACAGTCCAATATAAAGTATTTTTCAATCTCTGTATTACTGTCAGATGCAAATATCTTGTAAACTTGTATCATATCCCCTCTGAGAAATCTCCTTTCAACTGAGAACATTCCTAACTCCTTCAACCTCTCTTCATAGCTCTTATTTTCAAAGCCAGAAATCATCCTTGTTGCTCGACGTTGTACTCTCTCCAGCATATCTATGTCTTTTCTTAAATGAGGAGCCCAAACCTGTGCACAATACTCTAATGCTGGCCCAACATAGCTATTATATAGCTTGCTTATAACCTCTTTGCTCTTGTAAACTACATTGCGATTAATTATACCTAACATCTTATTAGATTTATTCCTTGCTTCCAAACATTGATCTCCCACCTTCAGATTACTGCTAATAATCACACCTAAATCATTTTCTTGGTCCACAGTCTCAAGCTACTCCCCATTCATTTCATAATTAAATCCTTCATTTGAGTAACCTACATGAAGAACTTTACATTTTTTACTATTAAAGTTCATTTGCCACCTCGCTGCCCAACCAAGAAGCCTATCTAGATCACCTTGAAGCTTTATGCATCCATCATTATTCCTTACTGAGGTAACCACTTTGGTATCATCAGCAAACTTAGAAACCTTACATTTAAGACCTTTGTCTAAATCATTTATATATATAAGGAACAAAAGTGGTCCCAGCACAGAACCCTGTGGGACCCCACTCTTCACCGTTTCCCATAATGACTTATTACCATTAAGTAATACACACTGCCTTCTGTTCTTTAACCACTCTTTAATCCAATTGTGTACCATTCCATCTATACCATACTGCGACAACTTTTGCATCAGCCTAACATGGGGTACCTTATCAAAAGCCTTGCTAAAGTCTAAATATATGACATCAACTGGATCACCCCTGTCTATACATTCAGTAATATATTCCATAAATTCTAGTAGATTTGTCTGACATGATCTACCCTTTCTAAAGCCATGCTTGGAGTTATGCAGTATCTTGTTATCATCTAAATGCTTCTCTATTTGACTTTTCAGTAACTTTTCCAAAATTTTCACAACCAGAGATGTTAAACTAACTGGCCTATAGTTCCCTAAATCTTCTTTACTACCTTTTTTAAAATATGGGCACCACATATGCTGTTTTCCAGTCCTCAGGTACCTCTCCAAAAGCAGTAGATCGCTTATAAATCAAATACAGTGCCTTTGCAATACTGCTACTCCCCTCTTTTAGAATTCTACCATACACATCTTCCGGACCCGCTGCATTATTTGGGTCTATGTTCTAGTAAGGATGCGATTTCATTTAACTCAATTTGAAATGTTGTACACCTATTCATTACATGTATACTAGAACTATTACTCTCTAAACTGCTATCCAACCTTTCCTCAGTAAACACTGATGCAAAATAAGCGTTGAAAATATTAACCAATTCCTTATCTGAACTTACTAAATTTCCATCAATTTTAATTGGGCCAATTTTCTTATCCTTGCTTTTAAATTTATAAAAGCTAAAAAACTTTTTCAGGTCTTTATTACTGTTTCTTGCCAAATTAATTTCTGCCATTCTCTTTGCTCTTCTTATTGACTGGTTAAGTTCATTCCTAATTCTCTTATAATGTTCCAAATCTTCTCCCCCTTCTCCTACCTTTGAACATTTTAAAACTTCTGCGCTTTTCACTGATTTTTTCTTTTATCTCTCTACTCCACCAATTAGGTTTTCTATTTGCCACCCTAATGGGTTTATCTTTAAAACACACAGACTGAATGTTGGCCAATATTTGCTTGAAGTATTCCCACATGATGAAACAATTTTGACCATTAAACTCCTTATCCCAGTCAATTTCATTGAGCATTGCTCGGAATTTGCTAAAATCTCCGTTTCTGAAATCTAATATCTTTTCCCTATTGACTTGCAATTTGGACCCAGACCTCACATTCCAGTTAAATCTAATAATATAATGATCACTAGCTCCTAAAGTCTCCCCTACTTCGACATCATTTCACCATCATTTCATCATTTGTTAATATTAAATCTAACAATGCTGCATGCCTTGTTGGTTCTTGGACCATCTGACTCAAAAAGTTGTATAGAATACAATTTACAAATACTGAACTTCTATTAACCATACTACTCAAAGAATTCCACTCAATGTCTGGAAAATTAAAATCACCCATAATGACTATTCCTTTTACATTATTTTCACACGCTATCTTGATTTCCTTCACCATTTCTTCATCTAATACTTGACTCTGATCAGGAGCTCTATAAAATGCTCCTATCCTATATGATTTATTATACATAAGAATATCTACCCACACAGATTCCACATCCTGATTTATTTTAATGTCAGCTATTAACACTGATTCAATATTGCCTTTAACATAGAGTGCTACACCTCCACCACTTCTTCCTCTACGTTGGTATAGGTAAAATGAGTATCCTTCTATTTCATATTCCTGTAGGGAGTCTCCGTAAAATGCCTCATTAACCCATGCTTCAGGAATGCAAATTATGTCTAGATTCTCCTTTATAATGTAACTAATCAACTCATTTTTTTTGTTTCTAAGACTCTGAGCATTTGTGTAAAAACATTTCATACTAAACATGTCCTTATATGTATCCTTTACATCTTGATTTCTAGTAATATCTCCATTTTTATTAATAGGCCCATATTGTAAGGCACCTCTATTTTTATTCATATCACCACCAATCCCATCGTCAATATTAAAATCACCATCTCCACAACTAACATTGCCAATATTATGCCCTTCATATTATAGCCCGAACAATAAAAGGTTGGTGTCTTGTGCCCCAGTTATGTAAACAGGGAGAATCTAGGAATGAATAATATAAGTCATACAAAGGGTGGGATTACAGATAAGTTGAAACTTTATGGAGATACTTTAACTTGAAGTTCTTATTGGAGGTGAAGGGGAAGAAGACCAATTTCCGCAAGTAGAGCAGCAATAGGGGAGGATCTGAAAGCTCTCAAGCATATCCAAAGAGCTGCATTTTGTATGATATTGAGTTTCTTTAAGAGTGAGGGAGATGCAGAGCCATAAACTTCAGCTACATGTTTGAGTTTACTCTCTATAGCTGCTTGATAATACTGGAGTAGCAGTGCTCTATTGGCACCCTAGTGCACCCCTGAAATTCTCTTCAACACATCGATTTGATGCAGACAGGAAGACAAGATATGTAATATGGTGGGTCCATGTTAAAGAAGGTCCATCTATATAAAGACCTAAGTATCTGTGCTTCGTTACAAAAGGAAGAGGATGAGAGTTTATAACAACTGTGGTTATAAAAGGAATTCTCCTTCTTGTTAGGCACATTACCGCACTTTTCTCAGGGTTGAAATGAAGACCACAGGTGCTTGTCCAAAAGGAGAAGGGGTCAGACTGCACTTCTACATACTTACATATTTCAAAAACTTCTGAACGTATGTAAAAAAGGAAAACATTTATGGAATCTTTGTCGAATTTAGGGTGAGAAAATTGTAAAATATTTGAAAATAAATTTAAAAAAAAAAAATTTTGTGTACAATAATTGATGGATATGAAGGGAAAGTCTGGCTTTGTTATTATTATTGTTTTGTAACGAACCTAGTTTGACTTATTTAACCTGAACTACCGAAGATGCCGTGGTATCCAAGCCTAACTGATGTATTACACCATATATATATATATATATATATATATATATATATATATATATATATATATATATATATATATATATATATATATATATATATATATATATATATATATATATATATATATATATATTTATTTTTATTACTCTTTCTCGAAATTTAAGTTACTGCAATTCCGATAAATTTATTTAAAAAAAAAAAAAAAAAAAAAAAGAGACCATGCCAGATGTACAATTCTTTGAATTGTAATAAAGTAAATTTACTTCATAAAATTATAAGAATTTATTTTTTATTTACCAATTTTTCTTAATCAAAATTTGCTATCGATTTCAAAAATATAATCCTTTTTAACATATGTTCAGTAGTTTTTTAAATATTTAAGTATGTAGAAGTGCAGTCTGACTGGAGAAGGAATGCACTGCCTGTTGCATTATAGTTTCAGCCACCACTAGTGAAGGTGAGGAGACCAGGAGTGCTATATCATCAGCAAAAGCAAGAATTTTCGCCTTCCGTGGAAGAGGTATGTTTTGTAGCATGACCATGAAAAATAAGGGGCTTAAGATAGAACCCTGTGGTACTCCTCTGTGTTCAAAATTTTTTGGTGATATTTGATTCCCAACAGAAACAGAAAGATCTGGCTGCTAAAAAGTTTTTAAACCATAAAAGAGGTTGACCATGAAGGCCTTTATCTGATAGTGTACCTAAAATTCTCAGATGCACGTCCAAGTCAATAGCACTCTTGAGATCAATAAAGGTGACTATCGTAAATGATTTATTCCAAAAAGCAATATAAATATAGTGTTCAAATTCCCTCTTTGGGCAAAAAGCATATTGCCAAGGTGGGAGCACAACATTGGTTTCTACTCACCAAGGCAGACGAGAGTGTACCAGTATTATCAAGCAGCTATAGAGAGTAAACTCAAATATGGAGCTGAAGTTTATGGCTCTGCATCTTCCTCAATCTTAAAGAAACTCAATATCTTACAAAATGCAGCTCTTCGGAAATTTATGGGAGCTTTAAGATCCTCCTCTATAGCTGCTCTACTTGCGGAAACTGGTCTTTTTCCTCTTCACCTCCAACGAGAACTTCAGGTTACAAAATATCTTCATAAAGTTTCAACTTATCCACAATCCTACCCATTGTATAAATTAAATTCTTCATTCCTGAATTTGCCCTGTTTACATAACTGGGGCACAAGACACCAATCTTTTATTATTTGGGCTATATCTCACTACCTTACTTAGGGTATATCAATTCCGCAGTTCTCTCCTGGCTCTTCAGTGACACCTCTTTCTCCTTCATGTTTTTCTCAACTATTCTTCTGTTTCTTTTTGGAGAAGTGGAACAGGAGGAATACTCCACAGGAAGGTCACAGCTTTTCTTCAATCTTTTTAACACCATTTACATTGACTTCTTTCCCAAATTTACTGATGGTTCCAAAATAAGTGCTCCAGCCACTACCTCTTCAGCAATATATATATTTCCCTCACTTTCAGCTCACTAGAACCTGGAAACCTCTACCGGAGCACTCTATGGTGTTTGCTGAATTGTATGCCATATTTCAGGCTCTGCATTTTGTGGAACAATTCCTTCCTCCACAAAAGATAATTATATTTTGTTACTCTAAGGCGGCTCTTCAAATCATCTCTACTCCCAAGCCACACTCATACCACAGAATATACTACCACATACACTCATGTCTCCTAAAATTGTTCTTCACTCCATCTTGGGTAATACATTTCCAGTGAGTACCTTCACATATAGTATCACTCCCAATGAAGTTGTAGATAAAGTAGCACAACCTTGATTCACTCACTATCACCTCACTAGAAATCAGAAAAACAGGTGGTATTATCAACAGGGTTTCTAGGAATATGTGGTATCAGGAGCTTCAAAATTTCCTGTTTACCTCTCACTTGGGACAACTCAGGGTGGATTCTTCCGCTCATCCACATATACATATATATATCAATCATAACTGGAGACTGGATACTGCCTTCACTAGATTGAGAATAGGCAATACAAGATTGAACTCACCTCTGCAGATTGGGCATCACAAGACAGCCTTTCTGTCCTTGGTGTCCCACCATGGTAGAGGACATTCCACACTTCCTTCTCCACTGTCCAAAATATATAATAGCTAGATCTCTTCTTCTTCAAAGCTTGCATCCTCTAGAACATTCAGTACTTACCCTCCCCATACTGCTTGATGCAACAAACACACCTCTGCAATACAAGACTGCGGTTATTGATTCTACTTGCAAATTCCTCCTTCACACTGGTGAACTTCAAACAATATAAAACATGTCTTCTGAAGGAAAAGGACAATGGGCAAGGGATTGTACTTCCATGAGCCCATCAACCCCCAAGTAAAACAAAAGTAAGTATAGTTTTGGGTCTTCGGTTATTTTTAAATATATATTCTACACCAGACATTTTATAATATAACAAATACATAGTATATTACATCAATTAAATAATAGAAAAAGATATAATATGGATCCTAAGTCATGTAGGAATATTCTAACATGACATGGTGGATGAAGCAGCTCAACTATATTCAATACAAGGGCTTCCTGTAGAGTTGGGATATTCTGAAGATGAGTTTAAAAATTGTATTCAAGAATTTGTATAGAGAGTGTCAGGACAAGTGAAATTATTGTAGGGGGTTTATCACAAATAAAACATCAGATTCAGGATTGGAGTTATAATAATAATAATATGACAAGAATGATGTGTAAGTAACTCTTAGAATTAGAATTACATACGGTATATGAATGTTTGACTTGGAAATCAAAACTTTGTGCCAAACTCTATTGAAGGCTTTTGATATTTCCAGTGCAACAGCATAGAATTCACCAAAATGTCGAAGAGCGGAGGACCAAGAGTCAGAAGGAAATGAAGATCATCAGTAGAGCTTTTCTTACGAAAGCCATATACTGGCAATCAGAGATAAGATTAGAAGAATTGAGATGTTTCCAAATTTCCTGTTAATGATAGATTTGAAAACTCGGGAGAACAAAGGTCAAAGAAATGGGACTGTAGTTGGATGGTTGAGAGGGATCCCCCCCCCTTCTTTTACACTGGCTAAATGAGCACACGTTTCCAGCAATAAGGGAAGGTAGAAGTAGAAAGACAAAGGCGATGTAGGGGGGAGTGTTCACGGATGACTATAGGGGACTAATAGGTGTAAATATGCAGGCGAGGGCAAAACCTTTTTTGGCACCCGAGAGGAATTCTCGCCAAACGTAAATTTACCCCACACCACAATACACGTTTACAGAGTTGCACTTACCGAACTTGGAAAAGAGTATAGAGATTTTCTTCTTGCTTTCTCAAATCTTAACACAAAAGGCAACACTCAACTGGACTCTCAGCGATATGGAGGGAAAGAAACACAATCACTCTTGCAACACAACCATTCAAAAGGAAAGAATTCTGTAAAGTCTAAAAAAAACTACTAACATGTATGTATATAAGAAAATATAAGGTAATAAATTCCAAATCTTAGTGGTAACTGACTTTATTCTAAGATAATAATTACTAATGATTTTTAACAAAAAAAAACTTTGGGTATATTATTAACTGGTCAGTCCCAGTTTTGTTACAAAATAAAAAAATGTGTTTAACTAAATTTAACTAACTTTTATCTCTATCAATTTAATGGAATGAATTATAACTAATGCAGTGAACCCCAGAAGTGTGACAAGAAGACTATGGGAAAGAAGTTGTTAGTATAGGACAGAGCTAGGAAGAACAAACAATTAGGATAAGTTCCTTATCTGAATTTTTAAATGATTTGGGCTTCTAGGTTTCTAATGTTTTGTTTTTCAGTTTATTATACGTTCATAAAAGTTGGTTGATGCAGTCAATCGTAAATGGCAGATATCCACAAAAACAAAGCTTTTCTTTTTAGAATCAAACATAAAAAAACCTGAAAAGTTATATTATACATTAACACACTGTTAATGTACATTTTCCATTATATTTTCAAATATGTGTTTAGATAAGTATTTTTACTATAATATATATTTAATTTTTTTGACCTTATGAAAGGAAGGTTTTGTGATGTTTTCTCCTTTTCTTCTCTGCTTCACCTTCGACTTTGTCTTAATTTCAATCTATAAAAAGTTATCTTATCACATTTATTTTTCACTACACACTTTATTATTCATTAAAGTAGTTTTTTATCACATTATTAATTTTTCATTGCCAGAACCTATAAAAAGAACTATCTTGGGACAGATAGAATGTTCCTCTTTACTTCCAGGCAATTCAGAGTATTCACAAAAGTCAAACTCAGGTTGATTTTCAAAATAAGTATTGTCAGAATCAGATTTTTTTCTTCTTAGGTTTTGTTTTTAGATATTATTAATTATTAGAAATTTTACAGTTCAAAGAATATTATTGCAACTCCTGGAATATATAAACAGCGCATAAAATCTATTATTTAAAAAAATATTTTTATGAATGAACATGAAAAAAATATTGTACACTATCTATCGCAGACAATGGTGAGGAGATGGACTCTTTCGAGTTAACTACTCAACAATTGTCTTTCACTCCATTACAGTGAAATATTTTACCAAGGAAAGGTGCAATCTCAGAAGCATAAGTTTTGAAAACCTTAGGAGGAATACCATTGGGACTGTGCGCCTTCTTAGTATTAAGCTCAGAGAGAGCAGAAATGACATCTTTAGAAGAAATTATAATTTTATGCATAAATGAGTTGGAGGGGTTGAAGGAGGAGGAATAGCTCCGGAATTGTCTTAGGTTGAATTAGAGGCAAAAGTTTGAGCAAAGAGTTCAGCTTTAGAAGAAGGTAAAACAGAAGTTGTGCCATTGGAAGATACTAAAGGAGGGAAAGAATAAGAAGTTAAAGAGTTGGCATTTTTTTCAAAATTCCAGAAAGAGTGTGAGGAAAATGAACCAGAAATATTATTGTATTTTCTACAGAGGAAAGAGTTTTTAGTGTTATGAAGAACAGCTTTGCATGATTCCAGGATGAAATATGTTGCGTGAGTTTCTGGAGTTTGGAGACTATAGTAATCCCTGAAGGCAGCATCCCTTGTATATGACTGTCAGCGAGCGATGTATTCAACCTTTGACTTTGTTGCCCTTTGCTCGAGTTGCAGTTGGGGGAGTCCTTTGGGCTTGATGTCATGAATGTAAATAATGATGCAAGTTCCAATGAAATTTCCTTTTATACTTTTGTAGCATAGCATCCCTCCACCTCTTCTTTGGTCTTCTTCCTTGTAGATACCAATTGTAGTATCTTGCTGGGTAACAATCTTCTTCCATTCTTCGAACATGGCCATAACATTTCAGCTGCTGCCTCTCCACCAACTCCTCAATTGATTCAACCCCCAGCTCCTGCCTTTTGTCCTCATTCCTTCTGCACTCCCATCTTGTGACCCCCATGATGAGTCTTAACACCCTCATCTCTGCTGCCACCACCCTTCCTCTTGTTCTTGTGTTGAGACTCCACACTCCATGCATTAGCACCAGCCTCAACACTGTCGTATATAATAACACTTTGACCTTTATTGGCACATGTCTGTTTTCAAAAGAGGGTACAATTGCCCAACAACAACTTATTCTAACCTCTATTTTGCCAAGCATTTCAATACCACTGTTCACTGTCACACCAAGATATTTAAACTTGGTTACATTTTTTATTCTTTCTATATGTAATTCATTATCAAAATCTTCCTGCTCCCTTCCTGTCTTCATAACCTGTCTCGTCCTTATTAATTTTTAAGCCCTCCCTTCACACCATGTCCTATATTTCCAGCGCACTAGTGCAATGTTGTCTGCATACACCATAACCACCCATTCTCCTCCACCATACCTGTCTCAAATACATTTTTCCATACAGAGTAAAAACGAAAGAGGCAACAAGACACCTGCCTGTCTAACACCAGTGTTGACATTGATGTAATCACTCAAGCCATATGATGTTCTCACTGCACTTTCTTTTGTTGTGTATAGTCCATGTATTACTCAACAGTTTTGGGTCAACCTCGTAATGGGTCCACTAAGATCTCCCAAAATTTTTCCCATGGCACGCTATCAAATGCTTTTTCAAAATCTATAAATGCCACATACATCATGTTCTACTCCCAAATCTTCTCAATTAGCATCTTCATAGGGAAAGTCAAATCTATAGTCCCTCTACGAGGTCTAAATCCATGTTGTGCCTCATTCAACTTCTACTCTTCATTTGCCTTCAATCTTCCTTCCAATATTCACTCATAGATCTTATACTCATGGGGGAGTAATATATATATATATATATATATATATATATATATATATATATATATATATATATATATATATATATATATATATATATATATATATATATATATATATATATATATATATATATATATATATATATATTTTGTTCCCGACTTTCCCCCTAACTCTGGTGGAACATTAGTAGGCCTCTGGCCTTTGCCCACCAAAGGTGAAATAAAAAAAAATAAAAAAATATATATATATATATATATATATATATATATATATATATATATATATATATATATATATATATATATATATATATATATATATATATATATATATATATAAGGATTGGGATTTTGTCGCAGTCAGGACAATTGGAGAATTATTCTTCGCATGGTTCTAAAGGCTGGGAACCTTTTTTACCAGTATTTTTGTCCCATGTACGGTTGCAGGCACATGAAGTTTCTGCAGCCTATGCCACCCTGCATCTTGCGGGATGTGGTGTACTGTATAATAATAATAATAATATATATATATATATATATATATATATATATATATATATATATATATATATATATATATATATTATATATATATATATATATATATATATATATATATATTTTCCAAAAAGGAAAAATTTTTTTCTTAGATTTGGCAAAAGTAAAAAATATTAAAAAGTTATAAAAAAATTTAAAAGGAGATAAATAAGAGTAATTAACAGTGAGCTATGACAGATTTTGTTTCATTTAACAGTAGAATTGCAACTTCTTTCTTTTTTTTTAATTCATTAGCTACTATCTTTTAATATATATATATATATATATATATATATATATATATATATATATATATATATATATATATATATATATATATATATATATATATATATATATATATATATATATATATATATATATATATATATATATATAAAGAAATAAAAGTATGACATTTTATTACATATATATAAATGCTTAGTTTAAAGTACAGAATTTATGTTTTTGTATATTCATTTCTATGCCTTATGTATTTCCATTCTCTTCTTTTAGGAAATGGGAAAATTATTTGCAAGGGTAACATTTATACCAACTTTAATTTTCAATGTAGTTATGGAGAAAGTTACTTCCAGAAATTGGTATGATAAAATAGATAACAGAGTTATTCTTGGTGCTTTGCCTTTTAAAAGTATGACTGAGGAGGTAAGTGTAAAAATTAATTTTTTAAAATTGGTGTCTCAAACTTTCATTACAGTACATTTCATTTTTGTACAAGAACTTAATTAAGATTACATTTATAGTATTTTTTTTATGCAGGACAATTTTATATTACTTACTAATTGAGACATTATTTTTTAAATTGTATATTTATCATTTATATGTTTATTCTTTTGATTTTGATAAGAGAAGTTGTAAGGATGTAAGGACAAAAGTAAGGAACAGTTGTCATGCCAAAAACTGCTGCAGAACCAACACAATTTGTTGACCAAATTGCCTTCATGGATTACCTAGTTGTTCTTGCACCACCTCACAATATTTCTATTTCACATTCTTTTCTGCTGAAGATTGCAACATAGTCTGAATAGCAGTCCTCAAAAATTAAAGAAATATCATCATTGACTTGATATTGCTTCCCATTTGACAAGCATATTTAGAGATATTCACTGAAATTACTGCATTTTGTTTTTCTACCCAAAATTGCAAGCTTCATCAGCAGTAATGATCCTAGAGGGAATTCTGAAATGATTCTTTCAGTACTTCTGATAACTTTCTACATCTGAATATTGCTTAGCAAACATGGCTTATTTTTGGTATCAGTCCTACATATGTTCAATTCATTCACTAATCTTTGTAGACTTGTAACTTCAATTTAACAATTTAATTGAAACTGGATGCCAGAAAATTTGACCCTAAAAAAATTTGCTCCAGTCAGCTGGAGCAGTTCTCTGATTAACCACCCAACTTTAAAATTACCTGTATGCAAATTAATTTAATGCAGTAAATAACAAAACCTTTTTACTATAAATACTATTGAAAATGCCTATTCTTTTAGTTTACAAGTATCATAAACTTCGGAAATGCAAAAAAATTGTACCTTACAGAGCTTGCCAGAAAATACTTGAGTTCTCCTGTCTCACTGAATGCTAAATGCTTAGCCTAGCTGGCAACATCTACTCAGAGAGAAGAAGGTCTTGCCAAAAAGCTTTTATTTTTACACTATAATTTGCATATTTTAACTTTTTAATATTACTTTTGGCAAATCTAAGATTAACTCTTAGATTTGGCAAAAGTAATATTAAAAAGTTATAAAAAATTTTAAAAGGAGATAAATAAGAGTAATTAACAGTGAGCTATGACAGATTTTGTTTCATTTAACAGTAGAATTGCAACTTCTTTCTTTTTTTTAATTCATTAGCCACTATCTTTTATATTTTATACTTTCATGAAGATATGTTTGTTATACTATATTTGATAAATAATCTTACTAAATTACATCAAAATTAAAGAAAAAAAACTTTTACATAATTATATAAACTGTGCGCAACGATGTTATCTGTTCTCGTGTTTCTACTTTGGAGTCTTCTGAATTCTCTACTTTATGACTTAAACTTTCTTGCAACACTACAACTAAATTTACCTGTTCTGTCTACTTATCTCCTAACTCTACAGACTATCCAAACTTCTTTGACTATCTTAACTCCAAAATAGAACACATTCTTTCTTCTTCTCCTTTCTCTGAAATCATCATTAGGTGATTTCAATGTTTACCACCGCCAATGGTTTTCATCTAGTTCTCACGATCCAGCTGGTGAACTCGCCTTCCAATTTTCTATCCAGAACAACCTTGAGCAGTTGGTGCATCTCCCTACCCATATCCCTGATCACCTTGGTGATGAACCCAACATACTTGATCTTTTCCTAACTTCTTATCCTTCTCCTTACACTGTTAAACTCTTTCCTCCTCTGGGTTCATCCGATCACCTTATCTCTGTATCTTGTTATGTCTCTTCAAGTTTTCCGCAAGAATTTTACAAAAACTCGACTTTTATTCCTATGCAAATAATAATAATTATATTTCAAATATAGCATAAACTTCAGTCAAGGAGCATATCTTTAGAAATTGTTTCCTTTAATGCAAAATTTTGGCATTGGCCATTTTTTACTGATACCTCCAAAATTTTATATACTGATACAGGATACCCAATTCCAAAAAATTTACTGATAGTTGATTATATATATATATATATATATATATATATATATATATATATATATATATATATATATATATATATATATATATATATATATATATATATATATATATATATATATATATATATATATATATATATATATAAACAGGTAATTTCATTTCAAATCAACAAGGTAAAAATCTTTGTTCTCCAAATTGTATGAAATTTTGAATGATGTATGTTAAATAATTCTAAGTTGTCAAATTGTCGAGATTTAAGCACCTCAAAATTGCTTTTTTGACAAAATTCCTTCATTGTCAAATTAAATATTTCGCAATGTAGTCAACATGCACAATTACTAAAAACATCATTTGAAAGCTCCTGACATGAAAGTAAGCACTTTCAGCTGCAAACATTAACTGTCTTACAAGTTACCCACCTACCATGATTTTAGTGATTTTAATGTAGTTTCAAACTCAAAATCAGTTAGAATTTTGTGATTTTAAATCAAAATTAGTTAAAATTTTGATTTTAAAATCAAAATCGTGATTTTGATTTTGAAAATCAAAATTGTGTCCATCTCTGAGGATATAATATATATATATATATATATATATATATATATATATATATATATATATATATATATATATATATATATATATATATATATATATATATATATATATATATATATATATATTGTGATAGGGTGATGGTGGAATACAGAAAGATAAAAGGCAGTGGAAGCTATGATACACGAAAATTGTTTTCTTACCTAGTGTTATATCAAGCTGTAGGTGTAAAAATACAGATGATCCACCAGGAAGCAATTCTCTTTCTTTTGCTGCTCCTCACTTAAGATTCTGCTCCAAACCAAAGCTTGGGGGAAATATAGGAAGATTAGGACTGAGGAAAAGTTATAGTAATAATTACAAAAAAATGCTCACCAGGCACAGATGCATGCAAATAAAAACTAAATTTGGACCCGACTCAAGCTTAGATCCACAGGGCAAAGGGATACAGAGACAGAACAAAGATTTTTAATGTTTTCCGATTTAATGGGTTTATTTTTACAAAATATATGATACCAAATTATAAGTTTCTGCACTTTCACTCACACCCTCAGACACGCTACATCTTCACATCTTTATTATAATTAATCACACAAACTCTTCCTACATATTTACATGACAGTACAATTTCAACATGATAATTAATATACAAAAATGTTAAGATTCGTATGAACAAATTTCAATATAATAACATTGACCAAATTTATTTATCAGATGTTAATATATAGATATAATTTTTCAACATCTCTTAAGAATCAATCTATTTGGAATTTTGTATGGTAAAATTTTATTTCTTTAAAGGGTTTGGGAACTAAAAATGGTTAGTTCCTAAGTGAAATTGAATGAGACTGATAAGCTTAACCTAATAGTTAATAAATAATTAAATGTTGTTCTAAAACTTAATGTAAGTAGCATTATATTTAATTGGCTTGTGCACCTGTTTATATTTAGACATTTTTTCTTGCTTAGGTTTACCAAACAAGTTATACTTAAGAAAATATATACATTATACAATTTACAACTAATATTTTTTGTTTTAAAAATACATTAGTGTACATGATATTGAATTGACTGAAAAATGAATATGTGGCAAAACTGGTGCAAGTATATAGACACTAGAGGTGTACTGAAATTCTGGCCGGAATTTGAATTTTTTTTCTGGATCTGGTTCTGACCTGAATTTTTCCTAATTCTGGTTGGAACCAGAAATACAAATCTACTTCTGAGAAAAAATTTGCTAGAATGATTTTATTTTACGTAACCCATAACATATATTTTATAAGTAAAATTTCTTAAGAAAAAAAAAAAAACTAAAATGCAAATAAAAAATAAACATATTCTATAAATACTTCCTTTATATATATATATATATATATATATATATATATATATATATATATATATATATATATATATATATATATATATATATATATATATATATATATATATATATATATATATATATATCAGGAATAAAATGGCTAGGAACTAACACAATATAAAAAGTTTTAATTAAATATCTCACAAGTTAAAATAGCTATATATGACACTACATTTCATTTTTTTCGTATAAATTATTCTAAAACTATTATCAACAATAAAATATGTAAAAATAAGTTTTAAAAAAAATCGGTATTAAACAAATTACACAAAGTATCATATATATATATATATATATATATATATATATATATATATATATATATATATATATATATATATATATATATATATATATATATATATATATATATATATATATATATATATATATTAAAACACTAGATAAAAATAACTTTGAAATAGCTGCATGAAAATTACAAAACATATAAACAATATACTGAGCAAACATTGATTGAATTTTGAAAGCAAAAATAATATAGTTGGTTGATGTCATTTGCATAATAGTAGTAAAAATTTATATGTAAAAATATAAATTTAGGCAGATAAGCAATAAATAAATAAAAAAATAATATATATATGTATATATACCGAAGAAAAAAAAAAACAAAAAAAAAATACATAAAAATAGCAGTATTACAAGTGTACCAAATAGAACACATAAATCATGTAAATATTAAAAAAATGTAATGAAAGGTGGAAAAAGCAATCCAAATCATATGAGAAGGAGGGGTGGGAGAGAGAGTAACCCAAACAATTAAGTGACAAAAAAATGAGAAGTGCGATGGGAAAAACCTTGAAGTTCAAAAATGATAATTTTTAGAAGCCTGGTTGTGGATATAATGTAGCCTTTCATACAGGAGGGACAAGAGTATTTGTACATAAATGAAGATATAAGGTGAAAAGGAAGAGAAGATTTATAATGAAAAAGGAAGGGATTTTAAAAGAAGTTTGTAAGTAAAACGAAGTTCAAGGTGAGGAAAGTGATGAGAAAGTGTATAATGTAATTTGGAGGTGAGTAAGAAATGGTAGACTGATCAAGGTAGGGAAATTTAAAATAAATGGTATTTTTTGGAACTGTCAAAAGTGGAAAGGTCTGATGATATTTCGTAGATAGAAAATTGAAGATATGTTTAGAGAACAAGTTGGGGAGAAAGTTATGTAACTTAAAGAGGTGGATTAAGTTATATATATATATATATATATATATATATATATATATATATATATATATATATATATATATATATATATATATATATATATATATATATATATATATATATATATATATGAGAGAGAGAGGGGAGGGATGCTCATGTAACACGCCGTTTCTCACTGCTTCATCCTTTATGTAAATTGAAATATGTGGAAGAGAGGTTATAGGCTCGATGTATGAATGTTCATCTTATAGTTGTGGGAAGAAGCACTATTAGTTTTAATCTTATAGTTGTGGGAGGAAGCACTATAGAAATTAGTAATAGAGATGGAAAGGAGTGCTTACAGAAGACAGAAGTAAGAAAGGAGTGAGATGTTTTGGTGACAGAGATATCAAGAAAGAAGAGAGTGTTATGTTGTTCTAATTTGATCATGTACTGAATATTGGGATAAAGGGTTTTTAATGTAGGTTAGAAAACTGTGAGCTGAATTTTTGGAAGGAAAGTTATATATATATATATATATATATATATATATATATATATATATATATATATATATATATATATATATATATATATATATATATATATATATATATATATATATATATATATATATATATATCATTTCATTTATAAAATGTAGGGGGAGTGACTGGAAAAGATAAAGAGAGGTAAGAAGATTCCAAATGATGAATGAAAAAGTCAGCTAGTATGGGAACCCAAGGGGGAGTCCCATGGCCACCACACCTCGTTGTTGGAAAATATCATTGTCAGAAACAAATTATGTATCTGATGTGGCCAGATTAAGTAAGAGGGTAAAAGTGTTTTCTATCGAAATCGTGGAAATGTGTATATATATATATATATATATATATATATATATATATATATATATATATATATATATATATATATATATATATATATATATATATATATATATATATATATATATATATATAAGATTTTATGTTGAAAGTTATGTAGAAAATTTTGTTTTAGCATTTCTTTATAATTAAAAAAAATTTCATAAAAAATTCTGGTTCTGTCCGAAACTGAAAATTTCAGTTCCGGTACACACCTAATAGACACCTTTGGTGGAAAGATAAAGCTTATGAATTATTCAATCTAGAAGACAATATTGAGCTAGGTGCAAGTAATGAATTATAATTTTTTTTTAAATGCCTATATAAAATAGAAGTGATTTGTTTTATTTATTTATTTAGGTAATTAAAATTATTTAGAGGTGGTGTATGAAATAGTTTTATATTGTTCAAGTAATACTGTAATAAAGTAATTTAATTTTTCTATGTTTTTCCAGTTTTTCTACAGTTTTTTTTTGGGGGGAAACTAAGGTGTTAAAAACCATCCTTGCCAACCTTCTGTTACCTTTTTGCTTTTCAGAGCACCAGTCTAGTTTGAATCTAGGATCTATTGCACTTGTCAATTGATGTTTTTTTTTTTTATATTTTCATACAACTGAAGACTGGTGTGAATTTTTAAGTCTGAAGTATCAGTGAACTATTATATTTTGAATGCATCTGTTCTAGTTGTTACCTAAATCCTTGAATAGAAAGGATATTTAAGTTTGATTAGACAGTACTACTCGTAAATAAGTCACTTGCATCCTCAAACGATTCAAAAATTTCTTTTATATCTTTAAGAATATTTTGGTTTTATGTTCCATCTACAGTGTATCTAATACACCCTCTGATAAGGTAAATTTTTTCAGCTTTTTTTTTTTAATGTAATTCCATCCTGAATGATACTAAAATCCCTTTTCCTACTCTTCCTCGTGGGTTTCCTATGCCTCAACCTGTAATTACATAACCTGGCAAGATCATTAGATCTGAGACTAGTGGACCAGATGACATTCTTCTTCGTGTTTAGAATGTGTATGCATTTGAGCTATTCTGATTGCATGAGTACTAATTCTTTTCCTCAATTCTGGAAGGGTGCATTTGTTAAGCAGATCCCAAAGAGGTGTATCATTCCGATCCTTCCAACCATTGTCCTATCTTGTCTCATGTCTAAAATCTTTGAAATTCTCCTCAACTCATTTCCTGGATTATCTAAAGTATCATTCCCTTCTTTTTGATCATCAGTATGCCTTGCGATAATTGAGGTCAATTGGTGACGTACTTTCCTTTCTTCTGATTTAAAGTCTTCTGCACTTA
The DNA here is from genome assembly GCA_009176605.1 of Armadillidium nasatum. Taxonomy (NCBI): domain Eukaryota; kingdom Metazoa; phylum Arthropoda; class Malacostraca; order Isopoda; family Armadillidiidae; genus Armadillidium; species Armadillidium nasatum. Next base: position 20,961 of record SEYY01022241.1, on the reverse strand, counting down.
GGGATTATGTGGAGTCTTGTGAGGTGGCACTTGCAGATTCCCAAAGCTGTATGGTATAAGTCACTACTACCTAAGCTCCCCTCCTTTTCGTTTCCTGTTTCTCTTTGCTTACTCAAATCTCATTTTCTCTCAGATCATCCCATATCAGGACTTGTTAATGGAGTGATCTCTCTCCCTCCTTTCCTATTAATTGTGGTGTTTCCGAGGGTTCTGTTCTATCCCATACTTTATTCTTACTTTTCATCAAAGATCTCAACTCTGTTCATTCTTATGCCCATGACTAGACTCTCCATTCTTCCATTCATTTTAAATCTCCTCCTCCTTTTAACATCTAGAGTTGCTTTCAACTTTATCTTTTTTATTCTATTCCTGCCGATCTGGTTGGAATTTCCCTGTGGGATCACCTCAACCTTGTGAAATTCCAACTCTTTAAAACTCAACTTCTTCACATCGCCCTCTTAACAACACCTTCCAATTCTCCTATCTCCTTCAACATCTTTTCCGTCTCACCTATCAACAACAAACATTCTTGGTCTAAACATAAACCATAAATTGTCTTGGAAGCCTCATGTCACAATTGTTGCTAAAGTGGCTTCAAGGAAACTGAAAGTTCCGTTGAGATTGTGGGAATTTTTTTCTTTCAAACAATTACTCCAAGTATATAAGAGTCTTATCCACCCTATTATGGAGTACTGTTCTCACAATTGGGGGATCTCTGGTTAACCCCTTCTTTTGTATATAATTTGTTTGAATATTTGAAACTGGAACTTGGCTTGCTCTCTGTGGTATCTTCTTTCCATTCACCTCTAAACTGTTTAACTTTTCTTCTGAAATTCACAAAACAAAATTTAATTATTATTATTATTATATTTATTATCATTATGATCAATATTATTAACCAAAAAATAATAATAATAAAGCACATATGCATATCCCGTAGGGCTACGCATATGAACTTGTTATTATTATTATTATTTATTTAAAGAAATTTAATAAAATCATTATTAAAATATTTTGTGAAGCAACACATCTTTCGATACAATATACTTTCGGCATTAAATTGAAAATATATAAGTAATTTAATTTTATTTAAAGAAATATATATATATATTATATATATATATATATATATATATATATAATATATATATATATATATATATATATATATATATATATAATATACCGTATATATATATATATATATATATATATATATATATATATATATATATATATATATATATATATATATATATATATATATATATATATATATATATATGGTGAAGCAACTTAATATAGGTCCGCCCAAAATGCTTACAAATAGAAAATGAACGGAATAATATTAATTGGATATAGTTTGTTTTCTTTTTAGGATAAATAATATTTTATAGGATTTTACTTTTAAAATTTAGCTTGTACTTTAAAGTACTCGAAAGTACTTGATTTTTTCCAAGTACATTAGGCTCATGTGTAAGTATTTTTAAATTTTAAAATTTCAAATTCAAGTCAAGCCTGAGATATATATATATATATATATATATATATATATATATATATATATATATATATATATATATATATATATATATATATATATATATATATATATATATATATATATATATATATATATATATATATATATAAGAGAGAGAGAGGCTCATGTGACGCCTTTCCTCACTTTTTTCTTTTTCTGTTTAATTTTCTGACCCCAAGCTTTATATTGCCAATATTGTATGTACTCCACAGATAAAGTATGGTACACACTCTCTTTAACTCTTTTCTCAGTTTACTTTGACTTGCACACCTTCAAACAGTGTGTATCGAGGTATGTACGCTTTTAATTTGACTTGACCATAATTCCAGTATTTTCCAACTCTGGTGGAAATTAGGAAGAGGATATATATATATATATATATATATATATATATATATATATATATATATATATATATATATATATATATATATATATATATATATATATATATATATATATATATATATATATATATATATTAAGGATACACCGATTAATCTGCAGATAATCGGTAATCGGCTATTCACATGATTAATCGGCCGATTGCTTAAATCCTTTACCAGAACAAACCAACCTTTACAAGACTATTTTATAACTGCCAAGTTAATCATCAGATAGCTTCGACACAGTAACAAAAACAATACCAATGTAATTCCCAAATTGTTTGTCATTTTGTGCCTGGCTGCTATTATGGTTTTTGCCTTTTTTTTTCATTTTTTTTTTTGACTATTAAGAAATCATTCATAAATTATGAAACATTAGCATATTACAATTGACTCATTTTTAATACAAATACTACAAATACATACATACAAATTGCATAAAAATACTACTAAATTTTGGCAATTTTCCATGTTTTCTGTTTATACTGTTGCCTCTTCAATTCATGTTGTCTTCTATCTAAGCTCTCAAGCTCATCAGTATTTAAAGTTCAATACTCTTAAGTTATAATGCAGAAACATAAGAGTTTCCCCATTTTCAGGACACAGCCTTTTCCTTGTAGGTTCATAGTACTAAAAAGTCTTTCACTCTCAACAGATGATGGTGGTGCGCTTAGATATTTTGAAGCCAAATTGCTCAATATTGGTAAAGTCTCCCGTGTCTTTTTCCACCAAAGTAATGGGTCTTCGCTTCTTTGAAGTGTTGGTAGAGTTAAATATTGATCCAGTTCCTTTGCGCATCTATGAGTAACAGATTTACTCCTCTTGAGTTTGGGTTGCACATCTGTTGTACTTGCAACGTCTAAGTCTGAATTTATTTTCATAGGCTTATTTGACTCAAAATCATCTAACAGTTTTGAAAGGGAAACAGTTTTAGGTACACTTTCATAAGTTTCATTATCTTGATCATCATTAGAAGAACTGTCTCCTGTTTGACTATCAATAGAATTTATCTCAGATTGATGTTCTACAATATCCATAACCCATTTCTTAATAGTGTCTTCTTTAATGTCATCCTTTTGAAATTTCAATTTAAATCTGGGATCGAGAAAAGTAGCCAAGCACAGAAATTTTTCATTTATGTATGATGCAAATCTTTTTTCAGTTGATGCACTGAATTCTTCAACAGTTGAAATAATTCCACTAAATTCACCAGTATGTTTGGTAGCTTTTAATAGAAATAATCTGAGAGCTAATATTGTGTTACTTGATTCTTTGCTGATGTCTTCAAATGGACTTAATAACTGGACAACTTATTCAACAATTGTTCATTGGTAACTTGATAAAGTTGGAATGTCATTGTCAATAGCATACATTATAAGAGCTTTTAGCTGTTCTAAATTTATTTTCAACATATATATATATATGTTGAATTCCAGCGAGTAGACACATCTTGAATCAGTTTATGTTTGTCCTTTTAAGCTGCTCCTGGAATTCAGTTAATTTGCTAATCGCTAATGAAGAATGATTAAAGT
>SEYY01022241.1:0-12500 GCA_009176605.1 Armadillidium nasatum | reverse complement strand
GGCCGACTGCACCCCCACCCTTTCAGAATTTTCAGTCAATAAAATTAAAAATTCAAATATTTCCATATATATATATATATATATATATATATATATATATATATATATATATATATATATATATATATATAATATATATATATATATATATATATATATATATATATATATATATATATATATTATATATATATATATATATATATATATATATATATATATATATATATATTTTAACTCCAAAATAGAACACATTCTTTCTTCAGCTTTCTCCAAAATCATCATTTTAGGTGATTTCAATGTTTACACCTCCAATGGCTTTCATCTAGTTCTCATGTTCCAACTGGTGAACTCGCCTACTAATTTTCTATCCGGAACAACCTTGAGCAGTTGGTGCATCTCCCTACCCGTATCCTTGACCGCCTTGGTGATGAACCCAACATACTTGATCTTTTCCTAACTTCTTATCCTTTTCCTTACACTGTTAAACTCTTTCCTCCTCTGGGTTCATCCGATCACCTTATCTCTCTATCTTGTCCTGTCTCTTCAAGTCTTCCGCAAGAACAGCCCCCGTCTTCGGCGAGGAGACGTTTCTGGCATTTCGGTGCCACTAACTGGTCTGACTTGCGTTTGTACTTTTCTGATCTTCCATGAAATGTTTACTGTATCTGTGGGAGGGGTCCCTCCGAGTGTGCAGAGCGTATAACCAAGGTGATTCTTTCTGGCGTGGAGGCGTACATTCCATTTTCTTTCCTTTCTACTAAACCTAACAAACCTTGGTTTAACTCGGCTTGATCTTGGGCTATCCTCCGTAGGGATGCTGCCTACATTGATTACCGTCGTCTTTTCAATCTCCAGAAACTAACGTAACATATTTCACCCCGGAATCGTACAAAATATCTTTCGTAACAATAAAAACTCCTTTTTTTTTTTTTTTTTTTTTTTTTTTCTGTAGAAAATTTAATGATTTTTCTGATTCCTCTCCTTCACGCTCTTTCTGGCATTTTGCAAAAAAAATGTCAACTCTAACTTTGCTTCTTCCTCTTTCCCTCCTTTAGAATCTTCTGACTGTTCAACTACCCCTTTGCTTTCCTCTAAAGCTAAACTTTTCGCTCAAACTTTTACCTCTTATTCAACCTTGGACGATTCCGGAGATATTACTACTCCTTAAACCCCCTCCAACTAATTTGTGCCTAAAATTGAAATTTCTTCTAAAGGCGTCATTTCTGCGCTCTCTGAGCTTAGCACTAAGAAGGCGTACGGTCCTGATGGTATTCCTCCTGTGGTTCTCAAAACTTGTGCTTCCGAGCTTGCACCCAGCCTTGGTAGACTATTTCGCCTTTGCCTTTCTACTTCGAGCTTCCCTTCTTGCTGGAAACGTGCGCTCATTCAGCCTTTGCCGAAGAAGGGGGAATCCCTCTCAACCCTCCAACTAAAGTTTTCAAATCTATCATTAACAGGAAAATTTGGAAACCTCTCAATTCTTCTAATGCTATCTCTGATCGCCAGTATGGGTTTCGTAAGAAACGCTCTACTGGTGATCTTCTCTCCCTTCTCTCTGACTCTTGGTCCTCCGCTCTTCGGCATTTCGGCAAATTCTTTGCTGTCGCGCTGGACATATCGAAAACCTTCGATAGGGTTTGGCACAAAGCTTTGATTTCCAAACTCCCTTCTTTCGGTATCTATCCTTCCCTATGTGATCTCTCTAATTTCCTTTCCGGTCGTTCTATAGCTGCTGCTGTAGACGACCACCGTTATTCCTTTAAACCTATTAATAGTGGTGTTCCTCAGGGTTCTGATCTATCCCCAACACTTATTCTACTTTTTATTAATGATCTTTCTATTACATCATCTCCGTTCCACTCCTATGCTGAAGACTCTACACTTCATTACTCCTTTCAGTTTGAAAGACGTATATCCCAACAGCAGTTTTTAGGCTCGAGAAAGGTAGCCTTGGAGCAACTAACCTCTGATCTTTCACGTATTTTTAATTGGGGCATAGAAAACATGGTTGTTTTCAGTGCCTCAAAAACTCAGTTCCTCCATCTCTCCACTCGACACGTTCTTCCACGCAACTATGATATCTTCTTCGAAAACACAACTCAAACTTTTATCTGTTCTTAATATTTTTGGTGTTTCTTTTTCTCGTGATCTTTCTTGGAAAGATCACATTATTTCTTTCTCTAAACAAGCTTCTAAGAGGTTGGGTGTTCTAAGGCACTTTCAGAATTATTTCACTCCGTCTCAGTTGCTTGCTCTGTATAGGGGTGTTGTTCGGCCCTGTATGGAGTACACCTCACACAGCTCTCCTTGGAAAAGTGGAGTCTAGGGCTTTTCGTCTTATCAACTCTCCTACTGTCACAAATTCTCTCAATCTTTCTGTCCGTCGAATTGTTGCGTCACTTTCTCTATACTATCGCTATTACAACGGACACTGCTCTTCCAAACTCTCTCGTCGCATACCTTCTTTGAGAAGAGCTCGTGCGACACGTATTTTTTTTTTTTTCCTTTTTTAGATATCCTCCGGTGGGCAAAGGCCGGAGGCCTACCTAATTCCACCAGAGTTAGGAAAAATCCTATCACGGCCGAAGAGGCAGAAATGTTTACACAGCCTCATCCTTTCTCTGTCTAATTGTTTAACCCCAGACTTAACCGCTATGCTCAATCTTACATGTACTCTACTGGTAAAGTCTGGAACACAATCCCTTCATCTATTTTCCCAATTTCCTTTAGCTTATACACCTTCAAACGCCGTGTAGGCCTTTAATCTGACCAGGATTCTGATTTGTTCCTTTCTCTGGTGGAAATATGGTGTTCCTCTGGCCTTTGCCCACTAGAGGTATATATATATATATATATATATATATATATATATATATATATATATATATATATATATATATATATATATATATATATATATATATATATATATATATATATATATATATATATATTATTGAAATACGAATAAAAATTTTTGAGAAAGCTTGGAACTCAATATTTGGGTGAAATATTAGCTCAGATTGAAAAAAAAAAAAAAAGTTTGTTGGCCTGTCAATAATGATAAAATAAGCATTTATTTTATTTTATTTTTTATATTTTTAAGCATATATCAAGTTTCAAACACATGATTTTATTGATTTCCTTGTGGAATTGCACATCTTTAGTTAGGGTCGGTTAATTAATTGCTTTAATAGTTCCTACCTATTTTTTTTATCTGATTTCCATCACTAGAAAGAAATATATCCGAACAACGAAGTAATTTTCTTCAGCGAGAAAATATTCGATAATGTTTACAGCTCTCTCTATCAGTCTAGGATTGAAGGAAACATCGATAGGAGACGAAGAATATTAACTAGGCTTCGGTCGTTTTTTCACTCCTACCCACCATCTGTCCTGTCTTACTTTATATTGCAAAACAAAAATTGTTACGCACGATTAATTTAACCCTTTGGTTAAAGCAACATTTTTTTTTTATTAAAACTGTTGTAAATGGGGCTTGCTAACAGAACTTTAGTGAAAAACCCTTCATTGATTATTACACTCGTATATAAATTGTAAAAAAAATTCTGTTGATTGAACTGAAATTTACTCAGAAATAACAATGTGATTTATCAAACATGTAATTTTTACATTGGAGTTGTGTGTGTTTTTGTGTGTGATAAAATTTACTTAAATTATTCTCCCAAAAAAAATTTTTTTGCTTTTTTTTTTTTTACAAGAATATCGTTTATAGAATTCATTCATTCCATCAAATGTGTAGTTGCTTTCAGATCATCTAAATTTTTTGACTGATGACCTCATTATTATTATACAATAAATTATACTATTAAAATTCATCTCGATAATAAATTGATTAAATTATAAAATATTTTAATTTTACGCCTGGCAGGGTAGTGCCTTTTGGGGTCTAGTTGATCAGCTGAGTTTAAGGTGCAGTCAACTGATTGCAGCCTTGTATATATATATATATATATATATATATATATATATATATATATATATATATATATATATATATATATATATATATATATATATATATATATATATATATATATATATATATATATATATATAATGCAAATTTCAATAAAATAGTATTATTTATATTTTTATATTAACAAATTATTGTCTATGTGTGTGGCTTACATACATGTAAAGTAATATCACATGCTTTCTCTATCTGAATCACACTTATTTGCATAATTATCTGAAAGTTTCTCTCTCAGATAATTTTATAAAACATTTACACATTCTGATTTCAATTTCCTCACTGGGTCTTTGGGTCTTCTATATAATTTCTGCCTTTAGGTGAGGCCTCCATATAACTTTTTTCATCTATATTGTTCTATTGCCTTGTGAGTATTTGTTATAATACTGGAAAGTATAATCATTTGTTCATAAAGACATAAATAAATGGTTAAAAAATATCAAAAGTTATATGGGGGAAGACTAAGCGGATTTTCTTTCATAACAAAAATAAAATTTTTATTTAAAAGGAAACTAACACACTTCCTTTTTACAATATAAAATTGGCGTGAACTTGTGAAATATATCTCACCGAATTCTCTAATATTCGTATACCAACATATATCGGTATTTTCCTATCGTGACTTTAAAGTGTCATTCAACATCAAAGTATGGTCGTTGGTTAGGAAAATTCATACGAACACCCGACTACCAAAATTTAACAACATATTAAAACACTTCACGTTTAGTTGTTGCTTTTCAGTACCGATTCTTGTAATCACTTCATCATTAATTACTCTTAATTAATAGTTACATTAAGGTTAGGCTCTATCCTTTCTGTCTGTTAATTAATTCACTCTGAGATTAGACGCTTCTCGTCATCAATAATAATCCCACTACTTCTCCATTATACACCTTCTTCAACTATATTTTTTCTTGGTTCCTCGATATAATTAATTAACGAGTAAGTTTACGGTTGATTCCGATATTAGTTTTCTATTTCGAGGGAGGAACTTGTTACCCTACCTTCCCGTGATACTTCCCTGACACTTAGTCATTGGAAAGTTCCTTAAGAAACATCCTGCACAAGATTAATCATCTTTGTTTATGTTATTTTGGAATATATATTAATGTTTAATGGCTCTTTTAAAGTGGGGAGTTTAGTATTTTATTTAGAGAATTTTTTTTTCTTTTCAGAAATATGACTTGGAGCCAGAAAGAGCCATTGAGTTAATCTCTGAAAAGCGGCCTCATATTTGGCTTGGAACAAAACAGTTACAAGCAATAAAGGAATATTTTGAGGACTTAAAGAAAGCAAAGTTAGAAAATGTATCGTAGTTTCGTGCGTTAAATATTTTAGTCAATTTTAAAGCAATTTATCAATTTTTCCTTAGAAATCAGGAATTGCAATTAACTTCTTTCATATATATATATATATATATATATATATATATATATATATATATATATATATATATATATATATATATATATATATATATATATATATATATATATATATATATATATATATATATATCAGATGAACCAGTTATTAGTTAATTATTTGAGTTTGTTAATTAGTTTTATACTCACTTGTTTCCTTATAGTCCTTCCTGCGGTTTGTTAATCCAAATAATTGCGTAAGTTGTTTATTAAAATAATAGGAATTAGTGAATTAATTTAATTTTTATTTTTATTTAAAAAATATTTGTTTTGCATTTAATTTCATATTTTAGCATTGAAAAATACTGTGATAACTAATTGTTAACCATTTGTACGTTTTTAAAATAAAAACGAAAGAAAATGTATTTTTATTATTAATAATAAGAGCATATCGGCTTTAGCTGTAATAAATTAAATTCATATTCTTTCCAGTGCTATAAATATTTCCATTTAATACCCAAATTATCGACAAAGAAATTCAACTACATATATTGACAGTTTTCCCCAACTGTATACTGTGTAATTCATCTATTTAAACATTCCCTAACAGAAGGTCCTTCCACATGCAGTGCCGAAAATGTTCTCAAGCACTTTTTTTTATTGTTTAGCTTTGAGGTATTCAAATTTCTTAAGAACTCAAGTTGTGTTTCCCTACTGACGTCATCATTTCTTTCCCATTCTACTTATCATATGATCGATTACTAGTTTACACCAACGACTTCAAAACGGAGGGAGAGATAGGTACTCTATTGGTTTTTCCAGATCACTCTTATGCACTCCTATCTTATCATGCTTCTATTTTTTAATGTGGAACTCAACCACAATAAAAGAGACGTTAAAAATTTTATACTTTCCAAACACAAACCCCTGTGTCGCATTCCGATTCCTGTAGTGCACTGCAGACATTAACTGTAGTACCTACCAAAATACAGCAGGTTCTGCTCTTTCTAGGATTCTGCAATTACTCTCAGATAAGCCGTCACGTTTTGCTGTATCTCGCCTCATTTTAAACTCCCGGGAGGTAAAAAAAAAATGATCTGCTAGGTAAAACAGCTTCTATAACTACAAACCCACTTCACATACTTTCCGTAAAACGAGACCATATTCTTCAAACAGATTTCGTTCATCATATTCGTCAAGGACTCGAAGTATGTTAGTAGAGTTCTGAGAAAGTGACAGCAGATGAGTAAAGCTTTGTAACATCCAGATTATGCCAGTAGATCACTGTAACTTTCATCGGGTGGTGGTGTTGGTTTGCTTGCTCGTTGAGCATACAGTCCTCATTTGAGGCTACTACAATTAAGGGACCCTATCCCCATACTTTTTAGTTTTGTCTTCTCTCCAGGTCCTGTCTTTGTTCACCACTCGTTCATAACTTCATTCACTATTGCCCTGACCTTTTTCCTTAAAAAGTCGTCCTCCCCTCATATTCCAAATATGAAGCCAGACTGTAGCACATCAAATCTCTCTCATAAAATATAACACACCGTCCAAAGCAGTGGAAGTACCCCTATAACCCTTTTGTTCGTTCATTTTCGCATTTCACTTTTTCAGAGGGTGTTTAGAGTACCCTTTTGGGGTGCCAATGCTCAAACTATTCCCTCTCACCTCTCTTTCACATGTTCCCCACAAATTTACAAGCGCTTTCTCGTACGTTATCTTTTCTAATGGAAAAAGCGAAACATCCAAATTATCATCATGCTTAGGAGTTGGACGCCTCTGATGATGGGGAGAGTGCCTTTAAACCTTATTGCTGACTTACCATGGTGCATGGTCTTTCTTTTTTCTTAATTTCTGCAACATTCGCAGTCTTTTGTCTAATTTTCCATTTGTCAAGCATCAAATTTATTCCTCTATATCTTGTTCTTAACTGAAAATCATGTGCTTGAGTGCGCTGACAGCAAATATTACTCTGTTACCTCCTCCTTTCTCTATCTTCAATTTTTAACCATAGGCTAATGTTGTACATATGTGCGCATCAATGTTGTTTGTTCTCCTGTCACTAATTTGAACTCTTCTGAATTCTCTACTTTATGGCTTAAGCTCTTGAAATTCTGCAAATAAATTTATTTGTTCTGTTAATTTATCACCTAATTCTACTAACTACAAAAAATTCTTTGACTAATTAAACCAACATTCTTTCTTCTCCTTTCTCGGTTATCATTTTAGATGATTTCAGCGTTCTCAACCATCGTGGTTTTTATTTAGTTCTCATGATCAAGCTGGTGAAGATACCAACAAATTTTCTCGCTTGAACAGTTGGTGCAACTAATTACTCGTATCCCTGACGGTCTTGGTGATGAATCCAACATACTTCATCTTTTCTTAACCTCTTCTCCTCCTTTTACTGTTAAACTCTTTCCTCATCTGGGTTCGTTCAATCACTATATCTCTGTATCTTGTTCTGAATCTTCAGGTCTTCCTCAAGAATGTCCCTCGCCATCGGCAAGGAGACATTTCTAACACTTTGGTGCCTCTAACTGTTCTGACTTGTGGTTGTACTTCTCCGATTTCTCATGGAATGATTGCAGTTTCCGTTTGAAGGATTCATCAGAATTTTCAGAGTGCATAACTGATGTAATTCTCCAACATGGAGACGTACATTTCATATTCTTTTCCTTAAACCAAACCTAACAAGACCTGGTTTAGCTCTACTTGTTCTCGTTCTATCCGCTACAGGGATGCTGCCTTAATAAATTACCGATGTTTTCAAACTCCAGAAACTAATTCACTTATATTTCATCCCGGAATTGTGCAAAATCTATAATTTTTCTTGCTCTTCCGCCTCACGTTCTTCCGGGCATTTTGAAAACTTTTGATAACTATTGTGGGTGGTAGTACGTTGAAATATTGATTGAAGGCTGGAATTGATTGAGACCATCAACATTTTTATTAGGAAACTTGCTTCTTCTGACAATACTGAATAAGGAACAAATAAAGAAAGAAATCTCATCTGTAAAAAAAAAAAGTAGTAAATAAAAATACAATACCTGTCAATGTAATGTTTGCGACAATATTTACCACTTAAATATATCCCAGCATTCATTGACTATAAATAAGATGTTAGTTTTGAGTTTGATACTGCTATTGCTATTATTAATAACAAAGTTTTTCAACCTTAAGGATGGCCATACAATACATAAAGTACACCTGCTATTAAAGGAAAACCACTAGCAAATATATATATATATATATATATATATATATATATATATATATATATATATATATATATATATATATATATATATATATATATATATATATATATATATATATATATATATATATATATATATATAACCACCGCTAACGGGCAAAGCCCTATTCAAGGAGGAGGTGCTAAAGCAATAGAAGAGATAAAACAAACCATGAGCCCAACCTAACGCAAATTTCGCAGATGAGCACAGATGTGGGCCTTAAAGGAATGGAGATTAAATTCAGCAGGAAACAGAAGATGGGAGAGAATTCCATAAAACAGAGGTGGCTGGAAAAAAAGGAGGCACCACAGCAAACAAGCCTGGAGTTGCCTATGTCTACACAAAATTTATGTGCAGACAGTGCACTCCTTGTGCTACGAGGACTCCGTAAAGGTGGAGATATGCGAGTGGACAGTTTCCTCGAGCATTTGCCGCTGTAGTACCTATAGAAAAGAGACAGGGCACCAACGTCTAGTCGCATAGATAAAGAGTCAAGTGAATTAGAAAGAGCGGAACAGTTTATTAGTCTTTTAGCCTTTGATTCAACCCTGTTCCAAAAGGGAGGTGAAACCTGAGCCACCCCAGATATGAGAGCAGTATTCCACACAAGGACGGATGAGGCCCTTGTATAATTGGAGTAACTGGGAAGAAGGAAAAAATTCTCGCAGTCTAAACAGAACTCCTAGCTTCTTTGAGACTGCCCTAGCAACCATTGTGATGTGAGGTTTCCAAGACAATTTTTTGTTTATGTAAAGGCCAAGAATTTTTATAATGTCAACAGGAAAGACGGGAGAACCGTCGAAAGAAATAGAAAAGTTAGGAGGTGTCTTTGAGAGGGAGATTTCTAGAAGTTGAGTTTTTAAAGAACTGAATTTCACAAGGTTGAGACGACCCTACTGAGAAATTCTATCCAGGTCTGCAAGAATGGAATAAGAAAGATGATTTAGAGAAATAACTAGATGAAAAGGAGGAAGCAGACTTAAAATGAGTAGAAGAATGAAGGGTCGAGTCATCGGCATATGAATGGGTAGGGTTAGAAGAGCAACTGGGAAGATCATTAATGAAAAGTAAGAATAGAGTAGGAGACAAGACAGAGCCCTATTGACAGAGAAGGAAGAAGAAGTCGCACCATAAACAACAGCCGAAATGGAACGATTAGTAAGCAAAGAGAAGGAGGAAACCCAAAGGAGGGGAGTTTGGAGAGCAGTGACGCATGTCACACACGGTCAAAAGTCTGGGATATGTCAAGCGCCACCACACAAGTCTCCCCATGGTCCATAAGGGCAGAAGGCCATAGATCTGTGAGATAGGAAAGTATATCACCAGTAGATCTAGAGCGCCGAAAGTCATGCTGATGATCAAAAAGAAGAGAGTGAGATTCCAGATGATCTAAGAAGTGAGAGTTGAGAAGGGTTTTAAGGATCTTAGACAGAATACATGTGAGAGCTATAGGGCGATAGTTAGAAGGATCAGAGCGGCTACCTTTTGTCGGAATAGGTTGGACTAATGCGCGCTTCCAATACTGAGGAAAAGTACTAGGCACAGAGAGAAAAGTTGAACGAGGGATGGAATTAGCTCAGAGGCACACTCCTTTCAAAATCTTGGAGGAATGCCATCCGGGCTACTTGCCTACCTAACGTTCATAGATTTCAAAAGCCCATGCACCTGTTCAAATGTAATCACAGGTAAAGGCATGGGACATCTTAGAGGAGAAGGAGTAAGAGGAGGGTTGCTGGAGTCGTCCAGGGTTGAATTAGAAGAACAAGAGGCCAAAAAGATTAGCCTTTTCAGTTGGAGTGTTAGCAACAGAGCCATCAGATCTGATAAGAGGAGGAAAGGAGGATTTACAGAAGTTGTTAGAGATGTTTTTGGCAAGAGGCCAGAAAGATTTATCAGAAGGAGAATTTAGGAGCTCATCACACCTTCATCTAGTGAAAGCATGCTTTGCTCGTGAAGAGTATCCCTGCAACGATCCCGAGCTGAATGAAAATTAGCAAGAGTGATAGGAGAAGGAGAATTTTTCCACTCTCGATACAAGATGTCTGTAGCCTGATTGGCAAGAGAGCAAGCGCGATTGAACCATGGATTCTGAGGAGAGAAAAATTTAGACGAAGAAGGGATGAACCTGCTCAGCCCATCAACGATTACAGCCCCCACATTATCTGCAGAAACTGAAGCGTCTTCAGAGACAAAACAGTCCCTCCAGGGATAGTTAGCATAGAAGCAAGGCAAAGCCCCCAGTCAGCCCGATCAAAGCGCCAGAAGATACGCTTAGGGCAGGGTGAAGCAGTTGGAGAGAAAGCTTGAAAATTAAGAGTAATTAGGTTGTGGTCAGAGTTACCAATAGGTGCAAAGACGGCGTGTTTATAGAGAAAAGGACTAGTAGTGAAACATAAGTCGAGAGTGTTTAAGAATTGGTTGGGACTATCCGGAATGTGTGTTGATTCCTTAATTAGTTGCTCCAGATCGTTGAGAATACTGAATGATTCGGGCCCCTCCCCTCCTGGATCAGTATGGGAGGACCCTAACCAATCAGCGTTGTGTACATTGAAATTCCCTAAATAGAGAACCTCAATATTTGGATGTGAAGATGTAACAGTCTTGTGAGAAGTAGTTAAGTATTCAAAAAAGGTAGAAAAATCTGTTCTATCGGGAGAACAGTAGCAGAAACACAAGATTATTGAGGTGGTAGGAAGAAAGATTTTAAGCCTCAGAACATCGAAGTTAGGAGATTTAAGATTTACAAAACGTGTTACCGGAGTGTTAGTGTTAACGTAGACACAAACTCCACCCTTAGAACGGAAATTATGAAATAAGTTATAGTTGGATATATTAAAAAAGTTTGAGGAGGAATTCTTAGATATCTGGGGATCAGACAGGAGCAAAAGATTTGGATGAGAGTGAGAGAGGTGGTATTCCACAGAGGCCAAATTAAAAAGTAAGCCACGGACGTCGGTGAAGTGAATAGAGAACCCAAGCCTGTGCATACCTGCCATTCTACACACACAATCACAGTTATATCAGACAAACAGACAAAACAAATAAGAAAACAGACAAAGAAACATTATTATACCTTCAAACACATCAAAACGTAGATATATTACCTTTGATTGGCCAATTTGGCATTTACCAGCACTAACTTTTAAATAGAAATAATTTAGCCTGTCAAATATCATTTCTAACACTTTTATATGCTCCTCATGAGTTGGAGTAGCGATAAGAATATCATCTATGTAAATAAAAATGTTAGGAATACGAGAAAGTATTAAAGAGATGCACTTAGTGAACTTTTGGGACTTGAATGAAATCCTTCAACTATACTGTTATAAGGAAAACTACCATATGGAGTATTAATTGTTAAAAACTTCCTACAATCTGTGGGTGAACTTTCAAATTATAGAAGGCTTTCTTTAGATTGTAGCCGCAGAGCTTCTCGCACTCTACTTTATTTTTATACTGTGGTTTTTTACTCTTCTTTTTTATATTTGCGGACTAGGCTATTAGATACCGCCTTTTTCTACCGACTTCTTTGTGTGATTATCGTGTATATTTTCCATATTTTCGTTACAACTGTAATCAACTTCGTCTGTTGCAACATCAACTAGTGTTTATCAGACATTACAGTGTATCATACAATTACCACCATATTGCACCTCAAGCAATATTTTGTTTACCAACACAGGTGAGAATTAGGTTCTAAATAGCCATAGTTGACATCTTGTTATTTTCTTGTTTTATTAGTATTGTCCATTGCAAAGGATTTTAGTTTGCATTCCTTTTGTTTATATCCTCCTTTCTTACCTGCACAGTGTCTTCAGAGTATCCTTACCACATTAGAAGGTGCTGCTTGAATATATACACTGCAGGACAAATACCAGT